>JAJOOR010002343.1:0-80309 GCA_036250505.1 Solanum acaule | reverse complement strand
TTAATTAAATAGCAATAAAGTGTATCTTAATATATAATTCATTTCCCTTCCTTTTATTTCTCAACTTAGGCCCACATTTGCCTTATTTTGACTCTATTTCCTAAATTTTATTTGGTAAAGTGATTTTAAAAGAAAGAAAACAAGAACATGATCCTTTAATAATATTTTAATTAGGAAAAAATATGTGTTTAAAAAGGAAAAATATAATAAATTTATTCAGAAAGAGCATTTTTGACCCATTTAGTAACTATAAGGGTATTTCTGGACCAAAGTATTGACTGCAAGGGCATTTTTGAACCAAAGTATTGACGGTAAGGGCATTTTTTGGCCAAACTACCAACGAAGGACATTTTTTACCCTTTTCCCTATATTAATTAAATAGCAATAAAGTGTATCTTAATATATAATTCATTTCCCTTCCTTTTATTTCTCAACTTAGGCCCACATTTGCCTTATTTTGACTCTATTTCCTAAATTTTATTTGGTAAAGTGATTTTAAAAGAAAGAAAACAAGAACATGATCCTTTAATAATATTTTAATTAGGAAAAAATATGTGTTTAAAAAGGAAAAATATAATAAATTTATTCAGAAAGAGCATTTTTGACCCATTTAGTAACTATAAGGGTATTTCTGGACCAAAGTATTGACTGCAAGGGCATTTTTGAACCAAAGTATTGACGGTAAGGGCATTTTTTGGCCAAACTACCAACGAAGGACATTTTTTACCCTTTTCCCTATATTAATTAAATAGCAATAAAGTGTATCTTAATATATAATTCATTTCCCTTCCTTTTATTTCTCAACTTAGGCCCACATTTGCCTTATTTTGACTCTATTACCCGGTGAAAAGGAAAAAAAACTCTATTACCCACTTTTTTCTCTCTCAAGTTTTTTACCCAAATACTCTCCTTTCTCTCACTCACTTTTTTACTCATCTTCTCTCACTTCAAATAACATAAACCTTTCCTTGTTTAACTAACTCTGCAGTATCTCTCTTTGAAATTTGTCCATTTTTTCAGAAATTTCAAAAGATTTTCACCACCGATACAGGTAAATACAGTGTCATCAAGTATCTTTTGTGATTTTTGGTATATTGTGTATTTCTTATTTTTTTGCAATTTTAACCGTATGATTTGATTATTTTTTTGTGATTAGTTTTTGTATTGGAGACATAGTAGTAATCTATATTAATATTCATAAATATTACTCAAGGATTCTTTTATAAAGAAGGCTCTGCGACTAAAATGGCCGAAGAGAGCAGATCTAAATTTTGACATGATCCTACCTACACGTGTAATGAAACCAACAGTCCCCCCAAAAAAAAAGAATTATGGGTGCTAAAGAAGTTGATGAAATTGTTGAAGATCAAAGTAATGAAGAACAACCTTATGGTCTATTGCATTTTGTATCTAAGCTATCAAATTGCATTCTTTACTTTTATTATGGCCTGGTGCATTTTGTATTCATTACAAAATTCATGTGGTATCATGTTAAATTTGATGTTTTTAGGTGTAACTTGTTTTTATTTTTTAGGTGGTATTCATTTCAAATTATGTATTTGTTTCATTTTGTAGTATATTATAGGACAGTATATAAGTAGTTTTATAAAATTGTGTATGCTATTTTAAATTAGGCTTCATACAATTTTGTATTTCTTTTTTCTTTTGTATTCATTCTAACTATTTGCCAACAAGTTTAGTATTTTTTGTGCTCTTTTTGTATTTCAATATCACTTTGTATTTCAATGTCACTTTGTATTTCAATCTCACTTTGTATGCCAACAAGTTTTGTATTTCTTTTTAACTTTGTATTCATTCTAAATGTATGCCAACAAATTTTATATTTTTATATTCACTTTGTATTTGAATCTCACTTTTTATTTCAATCTCACTTTGTATTTCTATCTCACTTTGTAGCCAACAAGTTTTGTATTTCTTTTTTATTTTGTATTCATTCTAAATGTATGCCAATAAGTGTAATATTTTTTGTGTTCACTTTGTATTATAATCTTACTTTGTATGCCAACAAGTTTTGTATTTCTTTTTTATCTTGTATTCATTCTAAAATCTTCTTCACTGCGAACAAAAATCTCAAATCAATCAACTTTAATTCGATATAGATTGAGTATTATCAATGGAGTGTTAAAAATCGATATTGGAAATTTGAGGAATAAGGGAGAGAGAAGACGTGTCCATTTTTATTTGGAATGTAACTGATGAGGAATTTCAGTGATTTTTACCTTATTTGAAATATTATTTCTCTTGATTTTCTCCATTATATTACTAATTAATTGTATTTTCTTAAATTAACTAAATTTAAAAAATCATAAATCAGCAATATAACAAATTTATTATAAAATCAAGCTCAGAATAAAATAAATATAAAGAGAAGATAAGAACTTTTCTTCTTATTCAAGTGTGTCATACATGGAGAGTGATATATCTATATATAAGTAGAGAAATCACTTCAAAAGCCACCATGATGATTGCCAAATTAATAGATACATTATAATCCCCAAAATGTTCATATCACCTTGGGAACACACATACATGAATGTTAGTTCATGAATAAACTAAATGGACAATCCACTATTCAATGGATTTATAACACTCCCCTTGGATGTCCATATATAATGTGTCTTGTTAAAACCATATTGCGAAAAACCAAGTGGGAAAAATCCTAGTGAGGAAAAGTAGTACACATCTTTTAATACTCATTATTTGTTGCCTCATTAAAAATCTTACCAGGAAAAATCCAGTGGGACAAAACCTCAGTCATTGTAAAAAGAGTGCAAAGCATATTATACTTCCCTTGATTAAAACATCACTTAATTTCTTGTGATGGTATCATCCAATCTTATATACCAGCTTCTCAAATGGTATCACATTCACAAAGATGTTGTATTGTTGAACTCATCCTGATATTTCATTTTCTGATTTCATGGATATGATGAGACTTTGAGTCTAGTCGGATACATTCTTGATAATCATATATTCATGACCTCATTGTTATAAGTAAATTACTTATTCAACTTGTTCATAGCAACAGTCATATTGTAAATACTTTCATTTGCAGTTGATTAATTGTCTTGTAGAATAACTTCATAAATGTCCTTGATGTCATTTCAACGTCTTCTCGTTGAGGAGGAGAGGAATCTTGTCAATAAACTCACTGTAAAATATTTAATCGCATATAGCAAGGTTCAATAGTGTCCCAATTGACTGATATAAGGAGTTTCATCACTAAGAAGTTATTCAATGTTCTCTTGAGCTCGAAATGGATCTTTATTTATGTCAAGCTTCTCATAATAATTGGGGTACTCAATGAATGTGATTTATTTATGTAAAATCACATCAAATCTTTTCTATGTATGTTGATTGATGGACAAATATTTCATTTGTCATATTCTCAGTCTGTAGGTCAAGAAAATTTTTTGTCTTACCAAGATCTTTTCATTTTAGATTCCTTTTTCAAATACTCAACAACCTTTGAAAGCTCTTTAAGAGTGCTAATAATGTTCAAGTCATCAACATACACAACTATTATAACAAATTAAGATCCTGACCTTTTTCATAAATATGCAAGGACAAACATAGTCATTTTTTTATATCCTTTCTTCCTTGATTATTTCAATTCATATAAGTAGGGTTGTTCATGGTTATGGTTATAAAAATTAATCAGACTGCAATTCGAACCAAACCGATTAAAAAAAATTGATATTTGGTTTGTTTTTGTTTTAAATTTTGAAAAAATGATACTATTTGGTTTGGTTTTGGTATTACTAAATATTGAATGCAAAAATAACCAAACCGAACCGAAAAGTTATATATATAAATTTAATAATTATATATAAATAAAATATAAGTGTTTTTGATAAATTTTAATTAACTTAAGTCTTTAATTTTACTATTTTCTTAAGCCCAACACTTAATTTTAGCCCAACTATTAAAATCTCAAGTCTAAATCCCTCAATACTCATTACTTTAAAGATCACACTTTCTGTGCTCTTTATAAAATTTTCTAACACAACATTGAATAATTTAAAGCTCAAGCTAAAGAAGATGGTAATTGATTAGTTTTGACTATGAAATATTGATTGTTTTTTTTAAAAGTAATTTCTCAATATTTTAAGGTGTAATTTTATTGAAAAGTCTATTGATAAGATGTTGAAATCTCCAGAATATTGAACCAACTTTATGCTATTGACAATGTATTTTTTTAGTTTCTGAAACTTGGTACATTGGATGAATCACTTTGTTGGTGTAATAGTTTTTTTGTGAATTATTCATGTACTAGGTGTTTGTGTCTATCGATATGCGTATGTCCGCAACAAATTTATTACTTTCAAATCGAAAAAACCGAACCAAACCACAATAACCAAACCGATGGTTATTTTTTTTATTTAGTTTGGTTTGGTTTTAGAAATTTAAAAATTGATTAAATTGGTTTGGTTTTTATTTTAACTAATAACCGATCCAAACCGAACCATGAACAACCCTACATATAAGGATTCTCGAAGCTTTATTGAAAAAGTTTCTTTCAAACTTTTATATGCTTCAGACACCTTGAATGCTTCAAGGATTTTTATATAACCTTCATTGTCTAGCTAGACATGAAAATTATTCATTTTGCATTCAAGTTTTTAGATCAACACAACTCTCATTACATCTACCATAGGAAAACATTTCCTATAATGTCAAGACTTTTGCGAAAAATATTTATGCCTCACGGACAAGTCGTACTTGATATCTTACGATTATACTATCCCATAATAATTTATCAGCACCCCACTGACATTATACCTTGATATATGGTCTATTCGTCCAAAACGTCACCTTTCTAAGTGAAACCAAATATACTTGAATATTACATTTCATTTGGCCAATCATTTGTTTATCCATATTGTATGACAGATTTGAATTCAAGATCCTCATTCCCATTTATATCATTGGGAGATACTTCATATCAAAGATACCATCGATGCTTATTCGATATCGATTCCAATATGACATAACTTATCGAGATCTCTTCATTTTTCATCATTTCAGGTATCTAAATAATTATTAATATTCTTATGAAGTGTTATGTCATTGTGATCCTTTAAAGTACTTGCCTCATTATCATAACCATTTTAATAATTTGCTCCTCTTCTTCCTCAAGGAGTTTTATATTTTGAATCGATCTATCACTCCCCGAGCCTACAACTTGGACGTGGCCGACACTCGAGAACCATTGCTGGCCCCAAGAGAACCCTTGGCCTAGCTTAACTACTAGCAGAAGACTTTACTAAACATTTAAAATAACTCAAGAGATAAACTCATATATGATTAATAACATTTCAAAGATACTTTATCCAATTCTAAGCGTCAACGATCGTTAATCAGTATAAAACCCAACTAAATGAGTTGGGGTTGAATTCCACAGGGAGCGATACATGTTTCAGATTCAATAGGGAAGTATGAATGTGTTCAAATCAGTCATAGGAATAGAAATTATTGAATAAAGACATAATTCAAATTAAGGGGTGAAACGAATGTCAAATAGGGGTTTTGGTTTTAATTATCAACTACAAACAGCAGTCACAAGCAATACAAACTAACAATAATGAGACAGATTCTTGGGATGTGATCGATTATAGGCAAATATCGATATATGGGTAATTGCAACTATTAGTAAATAGCTAGCTATTAGTGAGTAGGCTAGGCTATAGTGGAGGTAAATTTTCTCTCAAATAATTTACCCTGAATCAAGTGATTTCTCTCGAACATCAAAAAGCATGCAAAATAAGAGCAACCCACACCTTAATCTATTCACTCTCTCTAGCTGAATGTGTGAGATTAGGTTTAGGATTCACTCTCTTGAGTTGAATGTGTGGGATTAGGTTTAGGATTCACTATCTCGAGCTGAACCTAGGTCAACCCAATACCCACAAACCATTAATCAATAATTTTAGTTCTAAAACCTCTCTCTCGAGCAAGCCAAGAACACAAGCATAGAACTGCATTTGCAACTACAATTCTTAAATTAAACCACAATTAATGATTAAACTCACTTTTAAATAGCACTTAAACTAGCAATTAGAAATACCCATAAACTAGATTAGCCCATAATCACATAATCACACCCCAAGAATTGAGGTTTTAGCTAGACATCATAAAAAGATAAAAACCGTTACCAAATTGATTATACATCAACTGGGTAATAGTGATATCGTCCGTACAATGCTCCAATTTGAAGATTCTCAAAGACCCACTTCCAAATTCTCAAGAGTGAATTTTTTCAATCCTTCAAAGATAGGAAAAACTAGAGAAAAAATGTATCTTAATGCTCAAAACTTAATAATAGATTGTTCTAATGAGTAAAAGATCTGAAAGCTATCCCAAAAGATACTAAACTAATTGTGCAAAAATGTATTTATAGTCGCTAAAAATATGCTGCAAAGATTCATTTGGCGAAGTAAGTTGGGCTCGCCGAACCACTCGACGAGTAGCCCTTTGGTCACTTTCATCGCCCTTATGCCTTGGCATTCATCATCCTCAAGGTCTGTAACTTTGGGCGATCTAGCATTGCATCGCGGAACTACTAAGCGATCTTCCGATTCCTTTCTATCACCGACTTGGTTTCTTCCCCCAGGGCTTGGCACACTGGAACTTTAGGCGGTCAGATGAGCCACTCAGCGACACGTCGAGTGCTCTTGGCGATCCTCAGGCTCGCGCATCTTCATTTCTTCAACCTGTTTTGTTCCTTTTTACTTGTTAGTGTCCTTGCTTTGTTCCTCAATCCATATACCTGAAAATCAAGGGTTTTACTTCAGTTATTGGAACAAATTAAGCATTTGAGAACACTAAATCTATACAAACAAAGCTCTAAATGAGTCCAAATCTCGGACTCATGAACACCCGCAACTTAAAATTTTGTTTGTCCTCAAGTAAAACTTAAGTTCAGCAGTTCAAAATGGATGTCCCAAACAGTGTTACAAAAGACTCAATCATGAATGCACACAACAAGACTCAACTTACTCATGCAAGGACCAATTGCGCACTGAAAGATTCAAGTTGTGACTCACTATTATCAAAGATTCTCAAGTTCACAATACTAGATTTAAATGCAAGCTCAAGCTCAACAAAGGTACTCCAATGCCCTCACAACAAGGATGATTCCATATTCACACACAGTTCTTCAACAATTTATAGCTCTAGAATCACATACAACTCTCACACTCACAAAGATGAGCACTTGCATGACTTCACCCATAGGTTTGCCGTTATTTTCCAATCAACATTTGTTTCAGCTCACTCAAGATCAAAAAGGTCATTTTAAGGCTTGTAACAGGGCTGAGTGTAGAGGTATGGTCATTTAGGCTCAGTGGCTGCTACCCTCATGAAATGTGGTATGAACATCAATTTCCTTCCTTTTCTTCAGCATTTTCACTCCTGCTCAAAATTCACCCCATTATTCACTTCCAATGAGTTTTCGGACACCCAATTTCTTTTGCACTTTCAAAACTTTATTTCACAACTTGTTCATTCTTTTTCTTTTGCTTTCTTCTTTTCTTTCTCTTTATTTTTATATGGAGGGGTTCCATCTTTTTCAAGTCCATGGATCAAGGGGGACTTCTTCACACTTCTTGATTTACCTCATCTTTTCACCACACCCCCAACTTAGGCTTTTGGCCTCAGTTGGCTATTCAAACAAACCACACTTCATGAGGATTGTGGGTGAATGGATAAAGAGGGTTCTCGATTGCTCAAGTTTCTTTCAAGAAAAGGATAAGGCTCAAAGGGGGTTCAAGCAAAGTTTACACATCTCACAAGGTTGGCCACAAAAGAGGTATATTGTCAAATTGTTTCACTCTTCAAAATTGTTGGCTAAGATCATTTCAAGAGCTTGCATCACTTAGTCAACCGGACCACTGGGGAAAATTCTAGGTGTCATCACACAAGGTTCACGGTAAGCTCATCACACAAGGCATTGGCACCAATATCAAATGATACTCCACACTTTCGCTAGTGTGCAATGTTCATCACAAGAGACTCATTCAATAATTGGCAGGTCACAACAAGATGCAAAAAGTTCACATATTGTCTATGCAACTTCATTTAACCTCATCATAGCCGCGCATTCATTTTTGTTCGATTAAGAGTACTATTCAACTAATCGGCATTGATCATAACCGATACTCAAATTTGCACAGGAACAGCCACATTCAAACACAACAAGAGTTGGCAAAAAATTTCAGATGGGCCAAAACCATTTTCATTCAAAACAAGGAGCCATAAGCTCAAACATCCACAAAAATATCAACACACAATTCAAAACACAAAAACCCAATATATACACAAATATAATCACAAAAGGTAGGTATGGAAATACCTCACCCCACCACAAAGAAATATGTAGTTGTCCTCAAATGCAAAAAATAATAATAAAGAGTCAATAAAAATGGCAGAGAGGGAGGTAAAGAAAGGTCATGTCTACACAGTCGCTCCATCTGTCGGGGAATCAATACCCGGGGTCACACCAGCACTAGCTCTACCAGAGCCTGCCATGGGTGTATCTGCCAATGAAATCTGCACAGCTGAATCCACCATAGCCTCTTTAACCTTTGTAAGGCCCTCATATGTGGTCTCCTCTTGGAAACCAAGTTGTTCCTCATCCGTTTCTGCCTCAGACTCAGCAGTAACCAACTCCTCAACTCGAACCTCATCTCCAGTGATAGCCGGGGGCACATCCGTATCAGCTGGCATGTTGTGAATCTCCACAGTCCCAAAAATCATGGACATATATGTGGACTTTAGCTGGTCCACGTCCTTCGTCAGCCTTTATGGCCATCACCTCATCAATGGCCCCCTGGTCTCACTCACACACTGCTATCCTTGCCGCAAAGGCATCAATAGACACACTAAGAGGTGTCACAGTAGTAGTAATGACTCTCTCAATCATCCCAAGAACTCTGGCCTCAAACCTTGAGGCACACCTATCAGCAGAATGGGCTAGTTGCCCCATTCGTAGTATCGCAGCCTGGGTGAGTAGAGGTCGGGAAACAGTGGCACTAGCAGCAGACCTAGGAGGCAGAGGAGCAGTAGAAGAACTCGGAGTCATAGAAGGAGCAGCACTAGATATACATGAAGGCCCAGGGGCCGGAGTAGGAAAAGTTGCCTCTGCAGGTAAAGTCTCAATGTCCATAGCCAAGGAAGAATCCACCGAGGCTACCTTCCTCTTCTCAGCCTTATCCTTCAAGTACTCGGCCTCAATATGCCGGATATCGGCAGGGGAGGCAGGAATCAGTTCCATATCCTTCTTCTCATAGCGGGGCACTCGGGCTCGTCTGCATAACTCGATGATCAACACCATCAAAGGGAGAGAGGTTTGGCACTACTTGGCCTTCATGGCCATTTCTTGGCCAATGATCATACCTAAAATTATACTTCTCCCCTTAATAATGCAACCAAGACAAGATGCATTTGTGTGGCGAAGGCTGGATTAATTCTGGGATGACATGATTGTGCTGCTAATAAACCCAAACCAATACCTTGGAGCCACATTTAAATCCTTCTTATCTATGGGCACTCCGACCTCAATCCACCTCGGAGTATCATTTGAAATGAGAGGAGCCAACCTGCTTTTCATGTCCTCTAGTACAGTTGTCTTGATCATACTCTAGTAGTCATCAGCAATATTTTTTGTACACTCCAGAACTGCATTAATATTATCACTATCAGACTTCACTTTCTTGCCCCTAACGACCACATAATCTACCGGCTTGAATGTGGTAGCCTTCATCTTCCCTTGTGGCACTAAGGCTATGTAGGCAGTGTAAAACTCCTAGACCCAATTAGGAATGTAAGGGCCACAGGGTCTAGTGAATATCTAGAACTTGTGGGAGTTCAGTGTGCTCCAGATCTCTGGGTATCTGTCTATCACTCTGTCTGTTGACAGTCTCTTCTCCTCAATGATGGTCATCAATCCCTCAGACTTTAGTCTATTCATAGACCTGGGAGGAGGACCCTATGCAGGTGATGCAGGGACCACAGCCTATTCTGGAACGGGAGGAGGAGCAGTGGCTTGGGTGTCCTGATCCGAGATGGATCATTCAATCTTTTGGAGCGCATTTCAGCTCTCCGAGCTAACAGTAGTTGATCATCCTCAGGCTCAGAAGTGGTGGCCTGAGGGTTCTGTTGCTCACCCTCGCTCTCAGAAGTGGTGAGGTGAGTGGCGTATACTCCTTCGCTGTCAAAGCTGATCTCCGGTGATTAAGGAACCGGTGCCTTTCCTTTCCCTTCACCCTTCCCACCTGTGGTAGGAAGTTTTGTGGCCTTTGCTTTCGATGCAGCTGCATCCTCATTGATAATAATTCCCTTGTCCCTCTTGGAGGATGGCATGTCTCAACCTGCTTCTTTTGGTCTAGCCATATTTGCAATATACACAAAAAGTGTTAGAATTTATCCAAGAAAAATGCAGAAATCAAGTTGTTGAAAGACTCGCCGAACTAATCGGCGAGTCGCCGAATCACTTTGGTGAGCCATATCGGGCACGCCGAAAGGACTGGCTCAAAAAGTTCCCCGAAAAGAGACAGGTCAGCGTTATACAGGGCCATTCGGCGAGCACAGACTAGCCCGTCGAAAGTTACAGTATGCTTTAGGGGTTAGGGTCGCAGAAAAGGTAAGCTCATGAGACTTTTGGCGAGTCATCGAGTGAACTCGGCGAGCTCAGGCTTCTCGTTGAAAGCTACAAACTCAAACGCAGCCAAATCATGAAGTTAAAGGTGATCTAGGGGGACTTCGGTGAACCGCCGAGTGGTTCGGCGAGCTCGACCCAGCTCGCCAAAACGCCCAATGTGCCTACTTTCAATCCCAACTCACAAAATCAAACCCACAGTCCCCGAAAACAAAATCAAACCACATACAAACTCAAATAAGCATACAACACATACGACCCATACCACCGGGGTACTCAGACTTCCCCCGATTTGGCTAAAATTGGCCATTTAACAACTTTATCCCTTAAGAATGACGTCAAACTCTCCATCATTGGGCAAAGCACGTCATTTAGCATAATTGGGGTTACTCAGACTTCACTCGACTAGACTCAACAACAATTTAACAAAACCCACAAGTTTACGATCAATTTTAAAGCACGAAATTAGGGAATCAACAATTGAAACAATTAAGGCACAATATCAAAATCAAAATAGGCAAATTAGCACATATTTACAATTTCAGAAAGGCTCGACACACATCAAAAACAATTCCAATTGAGTTCAACCACTAATTACAAGTTTGGGGTTCGGAAAACCAACCTTTACTGCCAAAATGTGAATTTGTATTGCTATGCGGCAAAGAATTCCAACTCTGAACACAAAAATGACGACCAAAAAGTCATAAAATGCAAGAATAAAGGAAATATAAAGTGCGGGTGTGATTGTATGAAGTTAAAAGTGAGGAAATATTAAAGAGATTGAAATTTTAAACCTTTGGCCTTTTAAAAACCGTCAAGTTTGCGGCCCTTCAGCGATATTAGTTTTCCTCGCCGAACCACTCAGTGACACGCCAAGTGGTTACTTACCTCGCTGAGTTTTACAGGCCCTCCAATTAATTTGGAGGTCGAAATGGTGGACAAAGTTGGGCTCGCCGACTTGTTCGGCGAGTTGCCGATTTGTTCATGGGCCCGCTGAGTTTTACATACTCTTACCTTGTAATTTCTTGAGTGTAACAACGGTTTAAGTCAGGCTCGCCGACCTCTTCGGCGAGTCGCCGACTGGACTCTTAGCTCACCAACATGCATTTTCAAACATATTCCATTTTTTCTCCTGCACAATCAACACACGTTATTCAAAATAAATAAAATAATAATAAAAACTTGGGTTGCCTCCCAAGCAGCGCCTTAGTTAACGTCGTGGCACGACGCAAGTACCCACTCAAGCTTCATTCTTGGGGTTTGCAATAGTATCACTAGGCAAGCCACCTTGTTGTCTGGGTTTAAATGAGAAGAAATTTGACCCATTTGGGTCTCCAACTGTTTGATAGAGATGGAATGAGAAGTCATTTTCTGGTTGGGAGTCGATACGTCTTCCTTCATTTCCTTCAAAACTTTATCGGTCCCTTCAACCTTGTTGAGAATACGTGAGAGCATATCCTCAGTCCGGCCACCCTCAGAATCTTTGGGCTTTCTACGCTCGTGGGGAGGAACATAGCGATCCTTTTCCCCATCTCTTTCCTTCCAAGTGGGGTTATGATCCCGCCTCTCTCTATCATGCTCTTTCCAACTCTCATCTTTGTTCCAACCTTGATTACCACCCGGCCTTGGGTAATTTGCATGATAACCTCCTCCTTGGTTGGCTAGGAAGCTTACTTCCTCGTTGTACAGCACTCCAAACTTGTCCTCCTCGAGGTTTACACAACCAACACCCACAGCATTTACACTCCTAGTACCATCACCCATGACATTTTTGGTTAAAATGTCCAGCTGAGTCATCATTTTTGCCATGTTTTGGTCCCTCTCTTGATCTTTCTCAAGTTGTTCCTTTGTCAATTTAAAAGTGAGAGAGGATACCAGATCTTCGCGAGTGTACCATGCCTGGCTAATCTTGATCATGCCATCCAAAAGTTGGGCAGTTATAGCGTAAAGTTGTTGCATTAAATCTCTCGGAGAAAGTTGATCAGCCACTCCCTTGTTCACCGAATCAAGGCTTCGGTAAAAGTATTGCAGCAAAACATTATCGAGCAATCCATGAGTTGGGCATTGCAACACCAACTTCTTAAATCTTAGACAAGTCTCATAAACTGGCTCACCTTCCAAACGCTTGAAGCTTTGGATGTTGTCCCGAAGAGTCATCATCTTTGAAGGGGGAAAGAATTCACACTTGAAAATTGGTAATGAGATCTTCCCACAAAGTGATAGAATCTCTTGGCTACTCAACCAACCACTTGCACGCTTCTCCCATTAGAGAAAATGGGAACAACCTCAATCGGACTGATTCTTGAGATATGTTCTTAAAAGAGAATGGTCCACAAACATCAACAAAGTTCCTTATATGCTCATGGGGATCCTCATGAGCCAACCACCAAACAACCCTTTCAATTGTAAGAGCTGCAACATGGTGCTTGTAATGTGGAACACAGAGTTCCCTTCATCTATAGGCAAACGAATGGCACCAACTCCACCTACTAGATTTGGGTCATTGACATTCGGCTCATTAACATCATTGAGGTTGCCAATGTCATCTTGGTGGCCCACTTGTCTACCATTGCTTCCGCTGACACTCATTTTCTCTGTTTGAAACAGCAACACACAAACCAAAACTAAAAATAAGTAGATTCAACTAAGACTAAAAAGAACAAAATTAAACTTTACCAAAAGAATTTCAAACAGCACCACTCCCCGGCAGCGGCGCCATTTTGATTAATAATGTTTCAAAGACACTTCATCCAATTCTAAGCCTCAACGATCTTTAATCAGTATAAAACCCAACTAAATGAGTTAGGGACAAATCCCACAGGGAGTGGTACGTGTTTCAGATTCAATTGGAAAGTATGAATGTGTTCAAATCAGTCATAGGAATAGAAATTATCAAATAAGGCATCATTCAAATTAAGGGGTGACACGAATGTAAAATGAGGTTTTGGTTTTGATTATCAACTACAAACAACAGTCACAAACAATACGAACTAACAATAATGAGATAGATTATTGGGATCTGATCGATTATAGGCAAATATCGACATATGGGTAATTGCAACTATTAGTAAATAGCTAGATATTAGTGAGTAGGCCCTGCTATAGTGGAGGTAAATTTTCTCTCGAAAAATTTACCCCGAATCAAGTGATTTCTCTCGAACATCAACAAGCATGCAAAATAGGAGTAGCCCAAACCTTAATCCATTCACTCTCTTGAGCTGAATGTGTGGGAGTGGGTTTAGGATTTACTCTCTCGAGTTGAACTCAGGTCAACCCAATACCCACAAACCATTAATCAATAATTTTAGTTCTAAAACCTCTCTCGAGCAAGCCAAGAACACAAGCATAGAACTGCATTTGCAACTACAATTCTTAAATTAAACCACAATTAATGATTAAACTCACTTTTAAATAGCATTTAAACTAGCAATTAGCAATACCCATAAACTAGATTAGCCCATAATCACACCCCCAAGAATTCGGGTTTTAGCTAGATATCATAAAAAGGTAAAAGTCGTTACCAAATTGATTATCCATCAATTGGGTAATAGTGATTTCATCCTTATAATTCTCCAATTTGAAGATTCTCAAAGACCCACTTCCAAATTCTCAAAAGTGAATTGCTTCGATCCTTCAAAGCTAAGGAAAAACTAGAGAAAAATTGTCTCTCATGCTCAAAACTTAATGATAGATTATTCTAATGATTAAAAGATCTGAAAGTTATCCCAAAAAGATACTAAACTAAATGTGCAAAAATGTATTTATAGTCGCCAAAAATATGCTGCGAAGAGTCATTTGGCGAAGTAAATAAGGATCGCCGAACCACTCGGCAAGCTGCCCTTTGGTCACTTTCATCGCCCTTCTGCCTTGGCATTCAGCATCCTCAGGGTCTGTAACTTTGGGCGATCTAGCATTGCATCATGAAACTACTCGACGATCCGCCAATTGCTTCTTTCTATCGCCGACTTGGTTTCTTCCCTCAGTGCTTGGCACACCACTGGAACTTTAGGCTGTCAAATGAGCCACTCGACGACACACCGAGTACTCTTGGCGATCCTCAGGCTCGCGTATCGTCATTTCTTCAACCTGTTTTGTTCCTCTTTGGTTGTTAGTGTCCTTGCCTTGTTCCTCAATCCATATACCTGAATATCAAGGGTTTTACATCAGTTATTGGAACAAATTAAGCATTTGAGGACACTAAATATATATAAACAAATTCCTAAATAAGTCCAACTCTTGGACTCATCAATGTACTAAACTCAGAATGTTAAAAAAGAAACCTTCAACTGGCCAAAGAGGCAACTAAAGTGTTTAAATATTTAAAATTAAAAATGGTAAAGACACTGAACTATTGTCTATCTAACTATGAAGCCTCTAATACTATAAGGGATGTCGGGACAAGACCCCAATCATCCTAACAAAACTGAATAATAAAACATAATAAAGGGATCCTCCGAAATCAAGGAGGCTCACCAAATGACTTTGGAACTCAACTGGATCAACGAAGCACTGGATGCTGATCCTAGTTACCTGTATCTGCATCATAAAATATCCATAACAAATGGCGTCAGTACATGGAATGTACGAGCAAGCCAAGGGAAATCTAAATAAGACATAATCTTGAAACTAGAATCTGAAAGAAACACTTACCTCATCTCAAGTCAACTCAGGGATGCTAAACTCAATGCAGTAATAAAACAACAATAAAGATGCAGTTTATATAAAGCATTTAAAACAGTAGATAACAACTCAATGCATTGAAAAACACGATAATATCTCAGTTGTATGTAAAAATACAAAATAAACTTTGTTTGAGAGATTCTCTAACCGACATCCATCACTATGAGTTATGTGATGATACATCGTCACGCCCATACTACCAGAACTGTCATATACCTTTTTAGATTATAGAATTCCTCAACTAAGTAGATCCACTAAGCTATGCTAAAAGCAATAACGAATAATCTAAAAAATATGACCCTTCTACCCACGTTGGCTACATGGTTTATGGGGGCTATGAGTTGTATGAACTCTCCCATATCGGTGCTCAATACTACGCCCAAAATATACTTAGCTCATTATGTTTTAAAGAAAACATTTCCTCTTTTTGTGGTTTGAGATTATTACTCAAAAATCTATCTCTTATGAGAGATGTAACTCAAAATTGCTCATGAAAACTAATTTGGAAATCAGTGTTTCCTCTCTTATTTAAAAGTGAAAACATTTACTCTTGGGAATACTTAGTTCCCATATATCATTTTAAAGAAATGAACTTAGCTTTACTCTTTCTCAAACTCAATGCTCAAGTCTTAAAACAAGTTTAGAAATGTTTGCAAAAGACTTCTTAAAAGACTCGAAGGAACTCTCAACACTTGACTCTTAGCTCTACCTTGAATTTAAAATTATGGATTCAAGGTTATGATTCATGATTTTGAATGATTTTTAGGTGTTTAGAAGTAGTTTAGAGTAGTTAGAATCAATAGGAAGTAAAGGTATACTTTAGGAGAACTTAGACTGGTGAAATGACGGAAAAAAGGTGGGGGCAGGCGACCCTAGCGCATTGTTGGCGCAGGGCATCAACCCCTAAACTTCAGAGGCTGCATTTTGGCGCACTGCTGGCGCGCGACACCAGACCTTCTGGCACTTCTTAGGCGCACCACGCCACTCCTCTCCCAGATCATCCTGAATAATTTTTCAACTTGTTTTCTAACCTTAATTCGACTAAAATCAATTATTTTCTTCCCCAATCACTTAAATTCGAATACCCAACATTAGTATACGATAATCCACTCAAAACACTACTACTTATCTCAAAAATTCATCAACAACCCCAGAAATCAAGATTTACGAAAGAACTTCAAGAACACTTATCAAGAATTCAATTTCTTCGATTTCAAGAATGAAATTTTACTAAAATTAACATGATTGGCATGTGGGTTAATGAACCCAACACTATGAGAACTCACATACCTCTTTAGGGATCAACCCTTGGAGAAATGACCTTCGATTCGCAAGAAAACTCCAAGAACGCCTTGACTTTTCTCCTCTTCTTGAACTCTTCTCAAAAACCCTAAGTGTATATTGGTTTGGGAAAACTGAACCAAATCAGTTTAGACCCCTAATTAATTACTTAAAATGAATTAACTTGATTGGGTAAGGAAAAGACCAAAATACCCCTCTTAAATCTGGGCAACTTTCCTTAGTTGAGCAACCTTATTTCAAACAGTCATATCTCCCTCATACAAGCTCGAAAATTAGCAAACTCGGTGGCGTTGGTAAAAGGATTCCAAGACCTTTCATTTGATATCTTAGGGGCCACCTAAATCATCTTGTACTGAAAGCTATGGCCGTTTGTAGTTGACCCAAAACTCACTTCTTAAGCTTAACTTGAAATTTTTCAGATTTTGTTATTTCCAATTTAGTTCTTTCTATTTTTAGTTCTTTCAAATACCGAGGTGTTACACGATCAATATATTACGTTTCAAGCATATCATAGAATTTATCCTTCAAGGACTTCTCATTGGAGTATTTGCAGCTGAACTATAACATAGGGTCATTAAAATTCAGATGGCAATAGATTTGCAACATTATGCAATTGAACTATCCATTGAACTTCAAGTTCACATTTTTTACGGGGATCTAGATAATTCATAATTCATCTCACACATAATCTCCAGTTGTTGATCATCTCTCTCCCTAATATTAGAAAATCTAACAATCATCCCAACCTTATTTGGGAATTCATCTTTATGCGCAGTGGAGCAATTAAAATCATAACTGCACACATTCAACGTTTTAGATGAAAATTATATGGTTCCTGTCCCTGAACCAATTTTGATAGGGGAACCTTGTTGGCTTAATGCATACAAGTATTACTACATGTTAAATAAATTCATCTCATACCAAATTTCTTTTGGGAGATTTTTTATCATAACTAATGGTTTAGCTATAATTGGAGGCATACAATTTGTGCTAAACCCACCAACAACATCAACATAATTTTATAATTTGAAACGTGCTCTTGATCTAACAATTAGAGCAAATGGCCTTAATAAAAAATCAATTTGTAAGTTGATATCAAAGCACATGTGACCACCCCCATAAACACAATTATCAAATCATATAATTGTAGATGGTCCACATGACAGGTGAACAAACTCATATTCACCTTTTTATATGCAATAGCGCATTAGCATTAGTGTTTTACTAGTGTTGTAACATTGTTTTACTACGCACATTTTGAATAGGATTAGGTTTGTTCAATTTATTCAGGCGTTAGTTGTATTAGTTGTCGTTATTTGTTCCTGCATTCTAGGAGTTAGTTTTGGCTGATTTTGTTTATTCCATCTGTATAAAAACTCTACAAGAGTCTCATCAAAGAAATATACTTTCTTCTACTTTATTTCTCTGTCTTTATATGGTATCAGCGCCACATATACTCTAACGAGTAATTTTTTTTCTCCTTATCAATGGCTCCCTCCATACCAGTTGTGAATGTTGATGCTTCCCCTATCGTTAAACACCTGATTATCAGTTTAACCCAGCTTCTCAACTTCCCATTAAACTGGCAGCCAAAACTTCACAGTTTGGACAGCCCAGATTGCCATGCTACTTCATGGCCATGACCTCTATTGACGGCACCACGTTGTCTCCTCCAAAAACAATTGTCACTAACGCAACTAAAACTGCCATCCCGAGTACAAAGATTGGTTTCGACATGATAAACTAATTCAAAATACTCTGTGATGCCACAATCGCATCCATTGTTGCTTCCGCTGACAATTCCAAAGCTGCCTGGGATCACCTTCACACCTCTTTTGCGAACAAGTCTCAAACTCGCATCTTCAGCCTTCGTCACCATCTAAATCAAGTCAACAAGGATAACAAATCTATTGTTCACTATCTGCGCGAGATTCGATCTCTAACTAATGAACTTTCCACAGCTGGTTCACCGGTCAATAACGAAGAACTTGTGGTGAAAATATTGAGTAGCCTTGGTCCAGAGTTCCATGAGATTTCAGCAGAAATATGAGCACGTGATTCTCCCATCAGCTATGCTAAACTTTTCGACAAACTTCTTGATCACAAAGTTTTCCTCAAACATGAGGACCTAAAAAACACCACCACTCAGGTGACCGCAGCAGTTGCGCAACGCGTCACATATTCCTAATCATCCTCACGCAATACTCGGCGCCCACCAAACAACAACAACTGGCGTCCCCCAACTAGACAACCCACTCAAAATGCCAGTCCCCAAGATTTGGACAATAGTTCTCAATGGCATAATTTCCCACAGAAACCCTCACAAGTCCGCTGTCAGCTTTGTGACAAATTTGGGCATATGACAAATGTGTGTAGATCCCGATCCCATAACCACTTTGATGTAAAGGCTAATTTTGTTGACCCTACACCGGTGCATGACCCCTGGATTGTCGACTAGGCTGCATCTCACCACATTACCTCCGATGCCAACTCCCTACACAATGTTTAGGACTTCAAAGGGATGGAGGACGTGATGATGGGTAATGGTAATGTGATTCCTATTACTCAAACTGGTACTACTTATTTATTTGCATCAAATAATGCCTTTAAACTCTCTACTATTTTATGTGCTCCTGCTATCAAGTGTAAGCTTCTTTCAGTTTCTCAATTTTGCCAAGACAACCTAACCTTAAAAGAGTTTTTTTCCTTTCAATTTTCTTGTGAAGGATCTAACTACAGTAACTCCTCTTATGTACAGCCCGAATAAAGCAGGACTCTATGAATGGCCATCACTATCTCGCCCAACCATCAATGTTGTTGTTATCAACCCTTCCTTACATTTATGGCATCGAAGATTGGTCACCCCTATTCTCGAATTTTATTTTGCATTCTCAATAATTTCAATCTTTCTTACTCTTTGACAGATAAATTCACTTATTTTAATTTGTGTTGTTGCAATAAAGCCCATATATTTCCTTTTTCTTCAAACAAATTGTCCAGCAAATCTCCGTTAGAAACACTTTACAGTGATTTGTTGGGACCCTCCCCAGTGCTTTCAATTGATAAAAAATGTTATTACTGTATTTTTGTTGATCAGTATAGCAAGTACATCTGGTTATACACATTGAAAAACAAAACTGAAGTTCAACAAATTTTTCGCCACTTACATCGTGTGCTTGAAAAACATTTTGATACAAAAATACTCATCCTTTACACTGATGGAGGAGGTGAATATCAAATACTTGACTCATATCTTCATTCCACTGGCATACAACACTTTGTTTATCCACCATACACGCCTCAACGGGTCGCCGTGGCTGAAAGACGCCATCGTCACCTAGTTGAGACAGCCAAAACACTATTTCATCATGCTGCCTTACCATACAATTTTTGGTCGTTTGCCTATCATCATGCCACATATCTCATCAACTGTCTACCCACTAGCACCTTTAATAACAGGTCACCATTTGAAGTTCTTTTTAATGACAAACCAGCTTACACATCTCTTCGTATTTTTGGTTATTTGAGCTACCCGTGGTTTCGACCATATGCCCAAAATAAATTAGAACCGTACTCCAAACCTTGTGTGTATCTAGGTTTCTCCATAACTGATCATTCCCATCAGTGCTTTGACCCTACCAGTTCCAAACTATTTCTCTCTCGAGATGTAAAATTTTGTGAAAATGTTTTTCCATTCGACAGTATGTTTTCTCACTTGAATTAGAAATTTCCTTCTTTTAACGTGGGAAAACATTTATTCTCCGAATGAGTCTAACATTTTCGTTCATCCAGACCCTACCATTGATACTAATACCACCCAGTTCCCCCCTACTATTCCACTAGTGCACGATACACGTAAAGATGCATGCTCAATTCGTGCAGCACAGGAGAACTACCCGAAGGCAGACCACTCCAAGACTCAGGAACAAGGTAATTCCCTCACTACTTCCTTACATTCTGCTTCTAAAAGGTATATACAATCCCTGGTTGGTCACCCTCAGCCTCATTTTGTTTTCCAGAGCCAACCCCATGTCCCCTCTACTTGTCTTATCTCCATAAATAATCGTCCACCAATTAATCATGTCTATCGGCGTCGACCACCCTCATTATCTACTCTACCACCCCCATCTCTCAGTTTACCTCCCCCATTTGAACCTATTGTTAACATTCCACCCATTGAACAACGTACTATGGTAACAAGGTCGCAAAACAACATCTTCAAGCAATGAAAAATCATTAACTACACTGCCCAAATGAACCAGCTCACACCATATATCCCTGTAACCCACAAGCAAGCACAAAAATTTCCATATTGGAGAGACGCTATGAAGGCTAAATTTGATGCACTAATGAAGAACAAGACTTGGGAATTGGTTCCACCAGACCATGCCGGAATATTGTCCCTTGTAAGTGGTTGTTTCGAATTAAAACTAAGGTTAATGGCTCCATTGATAGGTACAAAGCCCGTTTAGTGGCAAAAGGGATCACTCAAATGCATGGAATTGATTTTCACAAAACCTTCAGTCCAGTGGTTAAACCAACCACAATTCGAACGGTTCTTACTCTTATTGTACAGATGAATTGGCCACTGCATCAACTATATGTCAACAATGCTTTTCTTCAAGGGACGATTCAAGAAGATGTTTTTATGTCTCAACCTCCTAGATATGTAGACGTCGATCATCCCAACTTTGTCTACCATCTCAAAAAGGCACTCTATGGACTCCGGCAAGCTCCTAAGGTATGGTATGATGCACTAACTAGTTCCTTGAATCGAATGGGGTTCAAGATGTCTGAGTGTGATTGTTCTCTCTTTGTTATTCACAACATGGGGGTCACTATTTATATTCTGATCTACGTGAATAACCTCATAATAATAGGTAGTGATGAAACTCTCGTTCACCATGTTGTTACCTCTCTTTCAACAAAAATTTCTCTTAAGTACCATGGTTTATTACACTATTTCTTGGGTGTTGAAGTACACAGGGATGCTGATGGGTTGTATCTCAGTCAATCCAAGTATATACAGGAGATTTTACACGACACTCAGATGCAGGACTGCAAAGGTATTCAGTCACATATGAGCATGTCTGAGACCCTACTAGTTGATGATGGAGCACCTAAAACTGATGGAAAAGAATACAAAAGTGTGCTTGGTAAGCTTCAGTACCTTTCGTTTACCCGACCTGACATCACATACTCAGTCAACAAGCTTACTCAGTTTAATACTTCTCATTTTGTGCTTCACTGGGAGGATGTTAAGCGCATCAAGCGATACCTTAAAGAAACACTCTAGTATGGTATTCATATTTCCCCACAGAAATCGACTGCTCTCTATGCCTATGATGATGCGGATTGGACAGGTGACATCAATGATTGCCGCTCTATCTCGGGTTACATTGTTTATCTAGGCACGACACCAATTTCCTAGAGTTCTCGTAAGCAAACAACTGTCTCTCGATCCTCCACTAAGGCTGAATATCGTGCATTTGCTTCTGCCTTGTCTGGAACGAATTGGGTTACTCACTTACTCAAAGATCTTCATATGTCCCTCCCTGCTGCTCCAATGATACTTTGTGATAATTTTGGGGCACATACATTGCCGAGAATCCAGTACATCATACCAAAATGAAGTACCTTGAGGTAGACCTTCACTTCGTTCGTAACCAGGTCCGCAATGGACTGGTCCAAATAAGGCACATAAACTCTACTGACCAACTTACAGATCCTCTCACCAAACCATTGTCCAAACCAGCTTTCCATAGAATACTTCCCAAGTTACGCGTTGTCTCTTAACACCTAACTTAAGGGGGCGTAATAGCGCATTAGCATTAGTGTTTGACTAGTGTTGTAACATTATTTTACTGTGCATAGTTTGATTAGGATTAGGTTTGTTCAATTTATTCAGGCATTAGTTGTATTAGTTGTCTTTATTTGTTCCTGCATTCTAGGAGTTAGTTTAGGCTGATTTTGTTTATTCCATTTGTATAAAAACTCTACAAGAGTCTCATCAAAGAAATATACTTTCTTCTACTTTATTTCTCTGTCTTTATAACATGTTCCAAGTAATTCCAGGGAATACAATCCTAAACTTAGTTGGTGCAATGATAGTTTTATCATGAGAACAAGCAACACATTAGAATTCATAAATAATCTTTTATTTCTTCAACATATAACCACGTGAATTCTCAATTTATTTTACATCACATTTGAACCGAAATGGCCAGTCGATTATGCCAACTGATATTTATTCTAGTACTAGTACGGATGCTCGAGCATTGCCCGGGCCCAACATGAACGAAGTGTTATTGCAAATTTTTAAAAGTTGATACAATATATTATGCCTAATAGTAAAATAGAGAGTGTGCAGCATGGTGTGCAAAGTGTACAATGTGTATATTCCATGGTTTCTGTTGGACGTATCTTTGGTCACGTTTTTGTTGTATCTTCAATAATTTACTTGTTCAATTGGTGGACGATCAAACTTTAGGAGATAGATACTTTAGGAAATCTTTCATGGAAGTAGACGCTTTAGATTCTTGAACTTCAAGAGCTCATTGCCAAATAGAGTTGACATGTGATGAAACAGAAGAAGAGCCTCTTCGGAGGACTATTTTTCACTTAATGATTGAGGAGAGATAGATATAACACGATAATGTGATGAAATTGGGAACAGAACAGAAGGGCCCAACTTTAGGTTGGAAAATGCAAAGAAATGTCAAATATGAAAGTTTATAGTTGTGAAAGCAGAACATAAGCATGATGGGACAAGAAGAGTGAGAAAAGAGAGGGAGTACCTGAGGACTTTGTTCAACACAATTCTTGAAGGGATCAACAACTACACGTCTGATTGCACGTGCCTTTACCTTTTGTACAAATTCATCATATACTCGTTCATGTACATAGGTAGGGGAACCATCACAACAACATTGGCCCTACAGACATAACTTTAATCATGTGGTCAATTATGAGTACTCTTTTTTTTAAGAATCTGTCTGGCTTGATTAAAAAAGAGTGCAAAATGTGCTAGCTCGACAACATGATCAATGTAGGCATCCTCGCATATATGAATTAGAAGGATTCAGTCAACAACCTTTCGAAATGTAGGTTGAACATGCCTGAACAATTTAGAATTGATCAGAAACATAGTTGTATATGTCAGGTAATGTAATTTGAAGACAACAATTCAGTAAACTGAGTATAATCATGTAATAAGATTCGTACTTCTCATAACAAAGGCATACCTTTACTTGTTAATGCAACAAAGTTACCTGAATATGGTTGTTTTGCTGATGTTGTGAGGAACATTTGTTGATTCATAGACCAAATTGTAGAAATATGAATGGTACTATAGGAAAACTTCAAGTGACATTTTAAAGTAGAACTATAGAAGAGAAAATGAACTATTTTTTACAAAAAGTTAAGCATACAAATTCTTACCCGTTGTTAGCTAAGTGAACCTTTTTTTGAATAATTTCATCATAGACTATGTTGTATGTTGACTGATCATCGTTGTTGTCAGAGGTTAATGGTCGAATTAGAAGCTTCACGCCTTTTGAAGTTTTAGCTCTCGATAAAGCAACATAAAGTTGACCATGGGAAAATACAGGCTCGCGCAAATAAATTCCAAAGTTTGACCTTGAGCATTATTTATAATCATAGCAACATAATCGTATTGAAAATTGTGTTCTTTTGAAAGGTATTCTTGGAATAAAAACATGTTTGTTCTGAAAGTCATCGCTAGCAATTTTTGCACTTATAACATGTGTTTTATTTGAAGTTACAACATGTTAATTGTGTACCGCTACACAAACCTTCAGAAGGATTTAAATTTCGTAGTAAAATCACTGGAAATTTTCTTTTAAAGTCAATTTGTAAGGTGGCAAATTAGCAGGATTTAAAGTATGGAGATAATCTTCAAACTGACTTTGATCATTTGGTTCAACATTTTCATTTATCGCAATAAATGATCTTGTAGTATTTGAAAATTTAGACATCAACATATCATTTATTTCATGAACATAATCATTTTTGGTTGTCAAAATCACATGAGAAGTTAAGGAGGAAGAATCATGAAACAATGAATTTATATTATGATATGTTACGTTAAATAACTCTTGTAAGGATTGTTCTTCAGTAGTAAAAGGAATGAGTAAAGAACTAGGAATTTCAACTTTATCTTAGGAGTTAAGTTTTTTTTTTCCGTCACCAATTCTCATCAAGTACTTTGAAAAAGCAGGATCTGTTCTTGCGCGCATATTCTCTGATAGGTGTAATTTTTCATGTTGGTTCCAGATTTTTGAGTATAATAAACTTTGAGAAATGAAGTCTTCTTTTTTCCCATTTTGAACAATTGGAAGGGTTTGTCCAAAATCACCTCCTAAAACGACCACTTTTCCACCAAAAAGCATTCTTGTATCCATCAGATCTTTTAATAGTAAATCAAAAGCTTCAATGGTTTTTGCTTTAGTCGTTGTTGCTTCATCCCAGACAATTAGTTTTGCATCTCGAATCAAACATGCAAGTGAGCTTTGCTTGCTGACATTACGACTAATAGTTTCATCAACATTAATAGGGATCTTAAAGCGTGAGTGAGCAATTTGTCCTCCAGGAAGAATAGAAGTTGCGACACCAGGACGTGTTGTTGCTAATGCTACAAATCCTTTAGATCTTATTGTTTCTAATAAATTTCGGAATTAGAAACGACTTTTGTCAGTTCCTCCTGGTCCATCAATAAAAAATATTCCTGCTTTATTAGAAAATATTCTATCAACAATTACAGTATAAGATTTTCGTTGTTCTCTATTTAGTTTTTACTCCAATTACAAATCCTCTTCAGAAACTCTTATACTTCTCTCAAAGTGAACATCTTTTGCCTCTTTTTCAATTGTGAAAGGTTCAATATTCTCTGGAACAAGCTTAAATTCATTTATATTATGTCCCATTGAGTGTACCCCATCATTAATATGGTTCAAAACTCTATGTTGAACATCTCTCAATTCAATACTTTTGTAGTTTTTAATATCTTTAAACATAGACTCCTCAAATTGTTCCCATAACTTTTTTGCATTGGAAGGATTACAATAAACTAATAATGTAGTGAATAATCGTCTTAAACTATATGGTAATTGATAACTTACAGCTTCAATCATACAGTCAACTAAGATGTTATTAGAGTGTACTAATTCCCTTTTTTCTGCAGATTCCCTAAATGTAGTACAATACGTTCCATTGACCATACAAAGATCTTTGTATGATTTTGGATCCCTCACATTCATAAGTAATAATCAAAGATAATATCTCTCTCCTTCTGTTGGATGGCATGTCACAACACATTTAATAATTGTATGTTGTTTTCGACATGTCCACATTTTGTATGAAGTTGACCATACAAAGTATTGAGGAAACTCTTTGTATAATAGATTAAGTTGTTGAACATCCTCATTTGTTTGGTTCATAATAAAGATTCAGTTAACATTGTTTTTCTAATCAATGGATTTCTCATAATTGTATTTATACTTTCAGTGCTTTTAAAAGAAACGTATTGTTGTCCTTCAAGATGTTACTGAAGATGGTAAACACTCGGCATCATCTCACTGATAGGAAAATAAAATAATTAAGCGCCATGTAGCTTCAGGTAGAGAGAACCACCAAGCAGATTGATATTCTTTTATTTCATCAACCTCTGTTTGTTTATTGTTCTCATGCAGAGAAAAAGCGATTTTATCGTGTCCTTTGCAAATATATTTGTAAAGGTACTTCACAACTTTAATGTCAGAAAATATTTCAACATTCGTATGACAATTAAACTTGTCAAGTAAAAATGGATTGTATGGTACGACCCAGGAGTTATCAAGATATTGCCCTCTAACATTTATAAGTTCTCATGTGTGTTGTCTTTTGTAAATGGGATATGAGTTTTTGCTTTTTGATGTTCGTTTAGTGAAATATTTAGGATTTTAAATTTACAGTAGCCTTTACTTTTCATACATGAATTTGTGGGATTCAAATAACCCCAAGGACCATACATCATATGATGTACAACTACTGAATGTAAGTGAGCTTCTTTATCATAATCAAATAATTCAGCCCAAATAATTCTATCGTATGACTCAGGTGTTGATACGCTCAAATTACACCTCCCTAAAGAAGTATAAGCGATCGTTGTCAAATAAAGAACCCAACTTGTAGGTTGGGGACGATGCCACAAGGAATATGTTTCAGACTTAACTTAACTCACTATTATATCCGTTTAGTCAAACTATTTCCGAGACAAGTAAATAAAGGGGGTTTTTTGTAAGCAAGTAACAGATTGTTGATTAAGTAACAAGTAAGCAAGATTCACATTTTAAGTTATCAATTTGAGAGAGAAACTAGGGTATATGTGTTCCCCACAAGCTCTTAACGCAGTAATCCTAACAATAGTAATTATTTCCTAGTGTTTTACATGCAAAGTTGGTAAGTTAGGTATCCCTAAGTGATTGGTCCTCCAAATAGGGAATTTCACTATACACCTTGGTCCGGTTACAAGTGTATACTTTACTAACCCTTAGCTTTACCTCAGATTAGACATCACATCAATGTATGACTTAATTTTCACCCTCGCACCAATTGACATTAGACTATTAGATAGCATCCACTAAATCTCTATTGTTAATTCTTTTCTCATTACCTACCTCCTTAGTCCGGCAAGTAGCAACGAGGCGAGTTCTAACGTTGGCCACCGTTAAAAAGACTTCTAAGTGAAAGAATTAACAACACATGCATAAACATCATTCAAGAATTACATAATTATTATTCATACTTTATTAATTGCCCATTGTTACCACAATCCTAGTTGTGGATTGAGATACTGATACTTCAAAGAACACAATTCATAATTGGGTAAAAAGAATTCATGAACTTACAAAAATAATTGATGAAACCCGAAATCTTCAATTGAAATTCAAAGTCAAAATCTTATAAAACAAAATCCGGAATATTATTTGCTAAGAGTTTGCAAATTAATTCCCAAAAACACAAACTTAGAAGTATACAATAATGTCTAACCCCCAAAAACAAGGTTTATAACTCCTATTTATAAAAAACATGTCGTAAATAAAAAGGAACAAAATAAGGAAATAAGTTGTATGTACGTGGCTTCTGTCGACGACATGACCTACGGACCGTGGGTCGACCTACGGTCCATAGGTCACCCTCTGTGGTTCAACACTTAGAAACTTTTCATCAGGTACAGGAACCTTCAACCTGCAGATCTTGATCGACGGACGTGCGGGATGAACCGTGGGTCGACCTGCGGTCCGTCATCTTTCTCTATAGTTCAACACTTGTCAGACTTCCCTGATGTTCCACCTATGATACACCACATACGATCCATGGACTGGACTATGGTCCATCCTGGAACTCCGTGGGTTGAGTTACTGAAACTCATCTCTCAGGCCAAGACCTATGACTGCCCATCCACAGTCCGTCAATGGCACCGTAGGTGGATACTTCCGCACTTTTCAGCTCACATCTTCATCAACTGCATCCAAGCCTATTTCCTGAAAACATTATACACAAAACATCAATTCTAATCCCAAAATGACCTAAGACACAGACAAACTCTAAGTGAAATGTATCAAAAATACCGTAAACTCACGGTATATCAACACCCTCAACTTAAACTTGTTGTTTGTCCTCAATCGACACACTAACACTCTAAACGACACTTATGTGGAAGTGGACATACAAACTCAAGCAATCACATGGCTTACTCATTCAATCCCATCACATTAGTGCACATCTTTTCGTTAGACTCAACAAGCTAACTCATGCGGATCAAAGCATGACACAGATAGACCAATAGACACCATAACATACACTTTTCACCATCACCAAGCTACCAACTCTCCAACAATGTAACTAGTGCCCTCACTTCAAAAGAAATCATTTTTCACTCACAATCGATATGAATTTCAAATTTAAGGATTCATTCAACACTCACGCTCAAAAGTGACTGCAAGTACAATTAGTGTTCAATACCATAGGCTTGCCCTTATTTTCACTGCTTAGACTCTCCAAACTAGTAGCTAGGATCACTATAGGACTCTCTTAGCTTGTAATGTAGGCTCAGGGTCAGGTAGGGTACATTTGGGTACATTTTAGTGACTTCATACCCTCTTTGACATTACATTGGCTTTTTACGTCTCTTCTCAACCAATTCTTGACATCTTTTTATTTTTCTGCTCTTTCCCTTGCTTCTTTTTCGTACAGATGTGACTTTTGAATTTATAGCACTTATTTTTCACTTTCTTTTTCTTTCACATTATTTTTCTTTATTTCTTTCAGCACTTTTGTTATTCATCTTTTTGCTTCTTTTGCACAAAGTCACACCTTTTTTTTCTATCTTTTCTTCTTCTCTCTTCAACACAAAACTCTTTTCATACCCTTTTTCTTTTGGTTTCCTTTTTCATCGCCTCCCTCAACTTATGTATTTTTCATGAGTTGCGGTGCACAATATCCGATGTCGGACCAGGGCCAAGATCAAGGTAACTTTTTGAATTAGCCACCCTCAACTTAGGCTTTCGGCCTAAGTCAAGGTGCACATGTCCAAGGAGGGACCGGGGCCAAGACAATTATTTAAGGGAAGGTGATTAGGTGTATTGAATGAAATGGTCTACATTAGGCTTAAACATTTGGATCAAAGGGAACATTTATTTCTTTTGGTTGAATCATTCAGGCTTGAGTGGACTTATTTGAACAAGGGCCTATGATCATTTCCCAACTTCTAGCCTAGATTATCATAGCAGGACCAATGGGGAAAGTTCTAGATTGGCACGCACTGTATGAACATTCAAACTTTTCTCACACACACTTGGCACATTGTTTAATTATCATATTATTAGATTACTCAGTTCAACTTTTAGCTTAATCATGAGGCAAATCAGTTCCTTATCATTTCATATTGAGATCCAACACATTCAACTCATCAAGACTAAAGATCTAGCACATTTCAAACTTATTGGACGGGTATCAATTTTTCATATTTTTTTATGCCATCATGCTTAGATTCTTCTACTTACCTCTACAAATACGATCCTAAGCATGCCGATTCAACAGAAAGTAAAACAATCTCTTGGGGGAAAAGAACACAGGCAAGAAAACCCCAAGAGAGGACTATGACTTGGATTACTCAAACATCACCCTATCACTCACAATCCATTTACCCCACCCCCAACAAAATAAGGTGCAATTGCCCTCAATGCATAAAAATCAAAAGTAAAATATAATGTGAAGCAAACCTGTGGCGCATATGAGCCGAAGACCTCTCAAGAAGTGGGTGGGTTAGGTTTCCCAGAGCCCGCTGGATCAACTCTAGGAACGCCATCAGTAGCACTCTCATCAACTAACGTAGCACCCTCAGTAGTGCTCACACTGCCAGATGGGCGAATATCCACCTCACGGCCCGCTGTTGTCTCATCTTCTCATCAAATATAGATTCCCTCTTGGCCACCTCAAATTGCTGGCTCTTTTTTTCCTCAAACGTCGAGCCTCCTCAGTATCAGCAGAATGGTCAGAGCGGGGGCGCTTCCCAGAAGTACGGGAAGAGTCTGGTGATGGCATAGTGTTGCCAAACAGGGAAGTCATCACCATCTCATCCTCCAATACCACAGGGGTAGACTCTGGTACCTCAGCGGCAAGGGCTAGTAGGGCGGCAACATAAGCAAGGAGGCCAGCCAACTCCTGCTGGAAGGGGGTCACATCAATGTTCGAGGTTGGCCTCTCCAGGACTCTCAACTCAAAGGCATCCAGGCGCTTATGAATGGCCTGAACATTTTGGTCTATCATCTGCTCCATCCTCGCCTCAGACTTCGCAATAGAACGCTGCATCCATGGCTTTATAAGCTAAAGCAAAGTGGCTATCTGTGTCTCCAGCTTCTGGGCTTGAGCTAGAGGAACGGCAATGGACCCTGAAGATGGAGTGGCTCTAGATGAGCTAGGGGCCTGACTGGTGGCCAGAGACGGTGGAGCCTGAGTGTCTGTTGTAGGGACCGGAATGGTGGTGCCATCGCCCTGCATCTGCTCAACATCTGCAGCAAAACCATCACCTAAAGGAGGTAACTCCACCAGTGGCTCTCTCCGAGGTGCAGAAAGGTTGGCATCATCCCGAATGAGGCCAATGTCCAGAGTCTTGGTCGCATCAAGCAACTGGTCATAATGCCAAATGGGAATAGAGGCATCCCTGTAGAGCTAGAAAATCAAACACGGGAAAGGCAGGGTAGTGGTGGCCTTGAAGGCCCTCTCATGGATCTCCACAATCATGATGTGGGCAACATCGATCTCTAGACCTGCCATATTGGTCTCCAGCATCACAGTCGGGTCCCATGTAACCACATTGTCCGCCTGAGTCGAGGACAGTCTGTTCTGCACTAATAACCAAAAGAACTTCACAGTGAAGCTCAGTGTAGCCTTCCTAATACCTAGGATAGGAGTCCAAACCCAATCAGCACACTCCCTATCCGTGGCAATATGTCATGTCAGCCACCTCAGAAGAGCCTCCCTCTGCTCAGCATCTCTCTAGAAGGACCTGCTCTGGATAATGCTCATCTGGTAGTCATATTCTGACGTATTAATAAGCAGATTTTGGGTTGGACCATATAGAAACCTGAAAATCATGACCTCTGAGATGTCGACTGTGCAACCCCGCACTAATACAAACTGAAGTGGAGGTTGAGCTACGGGCTTGGCCCATGTAGAAATGGAATTTCTGATAGTGGCAGCATAAGAGGCATAAAACTCTCTGGCTATCTCCTTGCTGTATTTCCCGGGGCTCCGTGCCATCCACTCGTATCGATGTCACCAGAAGAGCTCCTCAACAGCTGCTGCAGTGTGAAGGCTGCTTGTAAGGACCCTACACTCTTCAGTCACGATCTCTGGGGCTCATTCATCATCATTCTATTCTTATAAAGATGATACTGGCCAGGGACACACCAATTGTTCGGCTCATCAACCTTGGGAGTAGGTGTCACAACCTAGGGGTACCCCCTAGATGTAACATGGCGTAGTTGACCCCCGAAGGGATCACATACAAGCCCTTAGCACATTCTTAACATAAGATAATAGAAAATATGGGAAAATTTAAAACCTTTATAATCAAAGTCATTTCTCATAAAAGCAACTAGAAGACTTTCTAGACTTTGTCTCAAACCATCTAATACAACTTTTTAGAATAAACTCTTGGCACACAGCCCATACAATAGTCTTAACATGAAAATAAAAATACATAAAGGTAAAGTGGGTTTCGTCCTCGAAGCTATGAGGACTCACCAAAATCTTCAATTCTTTTTGCACCTTAGAAACCTAGCCTCCAAAAGCAACTCAATCTCCTCAACCCTACATTTGATTAGAATGTAGGCAATATGCGTGAGTACAAAATGTACCAAGTATGGAAGCTAGCACAACATCATAAGAGCATCTCAAAATGGTTAGTCAATATAAGACATAAACATAAGAGATAATAATAGAATCATCATAGTCATAGCAAAATCTCCAATATAAGCATCATATGAACACAAGTCAACATAAGACATAGTTAATGAGCATAAGAGATAAGTCATAACAATATAAGCACAATTGACTCTTGGTCATAAATACCATAGTAGAACCATTCTCAAGTAACCTCAAAAGCATACATGTGCAAAGCAAGAATAGAATCTCATTAATACCACCCAAGCCAAGTATCCCTTTTTAGTCATCCTAATCATGGTCTATAGGCATAGTTAAGTCTTAAACCTTTCTACCATAAGGGTACCATACTCCTACGTAACCTCAAATCACACTTGTGCAATGTATGAAAGGCTTCCTATAATACCCTTCACACTAAGCATAACCTTGAAGTCATCCTAGTCATATTCACCCTCCTTTGGTATCACTATTGGCTTACTTCATGTAGACAAAGGAATTATCCCTTCTAGTCAATCCTATCTTGGAAAGCATCTATAGCAACAATCCATCAAGCATCACTCATGTAAGACAACACTCATAAGGTAACCTTTAGTCATACTTGTGCAAGGCATGAGTAGCATCTCATACTACTACTCATACTAAGTACTTCTTTAGGTCATCATACTCATGTTCCTTAACTTAGAGACAAGCCCTCTTTTAAAGCATGGAACACTAGGAGACACTTTACTAAGTCTATCTTAGTTCCTTTTTGTTTGAACCCTAAGAGATACTATACTAGGTACAACTTAGTTCATCATATTGGAACTTCTAGGAAATGCTACTTAAAGCGCAATCTAAGTTCATTAGACTTGAACTCTTAGAGATGCTACTTAAAGCATAATCTTAGTTCATTATAAAGTTGGACCCTATGAGATACTTCTTTTAGCATGTCTAGGTTCATTATTCATGTTCATCATCTCTTAACATCATAAAGACAAGGATAATCACCTCTTATTCATGCATGAAGTGGAGAGGTATCTAGACCTACTATCCCAAACTAGTCATGCTCATGTTCCTAAATGCAAGAGAGAGTCACTTCAAGGCATAAATGTTTAGTTCATCATGAAGGACAAGGGAATTCACCTCAAGCCACACATATCATGGAATCATAAAATCAAGGGTATTCACCTCTAGGCTTACATATCAATGAATTACAAGTATTCGCCTCTATGTTCATTATTAAAAGAATATAGGTGTTCGCCTCCATATCTATTTTAATGTGTAATGTAAGTATTCATCGCCACATCACCATATAAGGATCATAGGTAGTCGCCTCCATGATCAATCATAAAGGCTAATGGGTAATCACCCCTTGCCTTGGGAGTCACACATATATGAAGGGTAATCACATCACACTCCCTCATATTTAGTTAATTTGGAGTATGGGAACTCACCACACATTCCTATCATGTAAAGGTCATTTAGAGGAATCACCACAAGTTTCATCACATTTTAATAGTTCTAAGACTTAGATTAATTTTAGGTGAGCAAACCTTTCAACCTAGAATCATTCTATGTGAGAAGTCTTTCATGTTATGTTCATATTCATGTTTAGCATTATGTCCAGAAATTCTTCATTAGACAAGGACATCATCATGACCTAAGTGATTCATAAGGTGATCTTAGATAGGTAAAGGTCTCTCAACACAATCCTATTCATTAGCCTTGGACTCATATATAGGTTTTACTCCCAAAGCCTTAGGATCTAAAGTTAATCATATTAGCTTCTTGCTTAAACCCTAATGATCATCATTCATTACTATGACTCCTCATTATCAATGACTCTACATCATGAAAGAATATTATGAAGCTAGATTACAAGACATTCAATCTCATTCTTTGATACTAGGTGATCTTAGTCATAAATTTGCCTTAAAGGTTCAATTCCATCTTTTCAAGTCAAGATCAATCATGTAGTATAGAGTCTAGTGAAATTTATGTCTAGGTATTCCTAATCTTGATCAATTACTACACACAATATTGATTTAGGAAGATCACTCATGGACCTTCAATTTTCACCTCTAATGGCATTAACCAACAAAGATCACATTCATCAATTTAGATTAGGGTTCATCATAGAAATCACGTGAAATCATCATAATATCACTAAACAAAGTTAAATCAATCATAATTGGATGTTATCCACTAGATTGGAATCACATCCAAGCCCTACCCACAATGCAAGCACAACCCTAGCTAGAATGGGGTTTTTGATTTCACAAGTGGGACAAACTATGGGGGCTCCATGGGTGGAAGAACCCATGGATTATTAAGCTTCACATACCTTCAATCAAAGCCCTAAACAAATCTTGAATCAATGGGGAAAATCTCCCTAAGTTGCTGCCCTCTTCTCTTCTCTTCTTCTTCTTCTTCTTCTATTCTAGGGAGATGACTTTTGGAGAGTAATTTGGGATCTTTTGATGATTGAGTTAAAGTGATTAGTTTAGGGTCTTATTAGGTATTTATAGGTGGTTATTTAACTACAAAACCAACACCATAAGCCCTTAATTAAATAAATAATTAATTCCCAAACCCCCAACTTAAAACTAAAAGTCTAAAACTGGCACCATCTACGGATCACCTATCCACGGACTGTGGATGGGTCTACTGGCCGTCAATGGGTCTCGTGGTTGGGGACTGGGGCCTGAAGTTGCAGGATTGTGCAGGCCTTGACCTGCGCCCATCACCTACGGGGAGTGGTCCAGTCTACTGGCCGTGAATGGCCATCCGTAGGTCACACAAAAAACTGTTTTTGGGGACTGTTCCTAAAACCCCTATTCTAAATACGGGAACCATTTATCTTGATTTTAACCCTCATACGACACTCCAAAACTCCATTACAAGACTCTACAACACACTAGTTCCACTTACTAAAATATGGGGTGTTACAGCAGGCTCAACACTGGTGGGTACCGGGCTGTCGCCGGTGCTATCGGCATCAGTAGAAGAAGCGATACTGCTGCTACAACTAGAGTCGGACTGCGACTTCGAGCCAGCATGTGTTTCAATCTGTATGGCCCCCTCCTCGAGGGGGCGGGGGGGAAGTGACCTCGTCGGAGCTAACCTGTTGAGCACTATTTCGAGTAGTGCGGGGGGCAGTGAGAGAGATCCTGGTGGTGGGTGGAATGTACTCGGTGTCGTCAGTGTCGTCCTCAATGATCATACGTCTGGAAGGAGCGATGGATTTGGATTTTCCCTTTGAGACATAGGATAGAGTTTGCTTAGGAGCTATGGTACCTGTGGAAGCTTAGTTAGTACCAAAACAAGGCAACAAGACTAATGGAATAATTTTAGAACAAGACTCGGACCCACACAAAAACAAAAAAACAATTAGGCAGTAGCTGAACTGTTGACCCACTGTGGGTGTCTATGGTCCGTCGATGGAAAGACAGTCCGTGGGTCCCCTCCATAGGTTAGAGTACCAGATTTAGGGTCCCAGATGTTGGGACCACGAATGTGTAGAACGGTTCGTCGATCGAACGACAGATCTTAGTCCACACTGTGGTCCCACACATACAATTTTTTGTGTGTGCCACTGGTCCACGAACCTCGACCTATGGTCCGTAGGGTGACCTACGGTCCGTGGGTTGTGGTCGTGGGTCAGTTTTGTGCCAGGTTTAAGATATGTAACTCACATTTTATGCCATATTTCAACAAATAAAGAACGAAACTATGCCTACACATGCATTTCAACATATATTTTGATAGTTCATCATCCATAGGGTTGTGATCACTCAATTTTAGTCACATTTACATGAAAACAACAAACAACCCTAAGTCAAAACTTCCAATGTAGACCTATTAACCGATTTATGTGGTTTTAATTTATAACACACTCACATATATCATTCCAAGGATGTTTCTAATTACAATATAACATTCAACTAAGAGATAAACAACCCAAGGTCAAGATCCAACTTCGTGACTTCATGATTTAAACAATGAACGGTGAATTCAAAGTTAGGCTGAAATCGTTTACCTAACAAGTAATCGAAATGGGTGAGTGTGTTAGGGCAATGAACTCCTTGAACCTTTGCTAGCCTTTAGACACCGAACCCGGACTGTGGAATCGTTGAGGAAGAAAAATAGAAGTAGGGACTGATTTGGGGGAGAAAAAGGGAGTTATGGGATCTGTGGAATTGATTTGGTGGATGATATGGGGGATATGAGAGTGATTTTGGGGATTTAGAAGGTTGAAAAATGGTTAGGAGGGAATTTTGGAAGTGGTGAATGGTTTGAAAATGAAAGGTTTTTATTAAAAGGGGTCTAGGTTGGGTCAGGCAAAAACCCTAGGTTGGACCCATGAGACCCCGTCGACGGTCCGTGGGTCGACCTACGGATCGTGGGTTGGGTCCGTAGGTCACTCTGACACTTAGAAAAATTAGAAAACTTCCCTGGGATCTACGGATGCCATTCACAATCTGTGGATTGACCAACGGACCGTCGATGGGGTTTGTAGACCACTGCATAGCAATTTTTCTATAGATTTTGCATTTCACCCCTGCACACGTAGCAACCATTAGGACTTTCTTTTTACATTTTCTGGACACTTTTTAGACACGGACCCTATTCTATATCTAGCCAACACTAATATAAACATAAAACACATATGTAAAGAGCTACAAAAAAATCAAAATAAAAGAGGAGAACTCTTATATCGTACAGAAAAACCTATAGTTGGCTAGATTGTACATCTTGGGTTGCCTCCCAAGCAGCACTTGATTTAACGTCACGGCACGATGCAGACACCTTGATTACTTAGACTTCATCAAGATAGTAGGCCTCAATAACTTCTTGCACACTCTTCGATTTCCCCATGTAGACCTTAATTCTCTACCCATTCACTTTGAACCCCGTTCCCTCCTTGTTCTCAAGCTCAACCGCTCCATGTGGAAATACTTGCATGACTTTGAATGGCCTGGTCCACTTGGACGTGAGCTTGCCAGGAAACAAGCGCAACCTTGAGTTGAATAAATGCACCAGATCACCCACAACAAATTCATGCTTTTCAATATTTTGATCAAGATACTTCTTCATCTTCTCTTTGTACAAGGCTGAACTTTCATATGCTTTTAGGCAAAACTTATCAAGCTCATTCATATCCATTAGCCTTTGACTCAATGTGGCGCCCCAATCCAAATTCAACTTCTTTAGCGCCCACAATGCCTTATGTTCTAGCTCTACCGGCAAATGGCATGACTTCCCATATACAAGTCGGTAGGGGGACATACCTATGGGAGTCTTGAATGCGGTGCGATAGGCCCATAGAGCATCATCAAGGCTTCTTGACCAATCCGTTATGTTGGCGTTTACAGTCTTTGCAAGGATTTTCTTTATCTCTCTGTTTGACACTTCAACTTGCCCACTAGACTGCGGATGGTAAGGGGTAGCTATATTATGACGAACTCCATATTTCTCTAGCAATGCCTTAAACAACTTATTACAAAAGAGAGAACCTCCATCGCTAATAATCTCCCTAGGAGTACCAAATCTGGAGAAGATACTTCTTTTAAGGAATTTGGTGACACTCTTTCCTTCATTGTTTGAAAGCACAATTGCTTCCACTCATTTTGATACATAGTCAACCGCAACAAGAATATCCTTCATCCCATGTGAACTTACAAATGGACCCATGAAGTCAAGGCCCAGACATCAAATAACTCAATCACCAATATCGGATTCATAGGTAACTCTTTCTTCTTGGAAATTCCTCCTTCTATTTGGCAACGGTCACAAGACTTGGCGAAATCATGAGAATCTTGGTGGATGGTAGGCCAGTAATACCCATACTGCAAGATTTTATGAGCAGTCTGAATACCACTATCGTGCCCACCAACAGGCGATGAATGACACACCTCTAGTATACTCATCATCTCAACCTTGGGCACACAACGACGAATAATCCCATTAGCACAAATGCGAAACAAGTAAGGCTCATCCCTAAAGAACTTTTGCACATCATGCATAAACTTTTTCCTTTGGTGAAATGACAAATCCAATGGAACCAAATCGCTTGCCAAGTAGTTAGTAAAATCAGAAAACTAAGGGATAAGATCATAAAAAGCAGCCAATACATGTTCTTCTGGGAATGCATCATTAATTTCAGCCTTATCTCCTAACTTGAGCATTGCTTCCTCCTCTAATCTAGACAAATGGTCGGCAACCTGATGCTATGTTCCCTTTCTATCCTTCACCTCAAAATCGAACTCTTGCAGCAACAATACCCATCTAATCAACCTCGGTTCTGCATCCTTTTTAGCCATCCGATACCTCAATATAGAATGGTCAGTATGTACTATGACCTTAGTACCAAGCAAGTAGGATAGAAAATTCTCGAATGCGAATACCACAGCAAGGAGTTCCTATTTAGTCATAGTATAGTTATTTTGAGCCACATTCAGAGCTTTGCTAGCATAGTAAATTGGATGAACAATCTTCTCTAGCCTCTGTCCCAATACCACACCAAGCGCCACCATACTAGCATCACACATTACTTCAAACGGTTGCCCCCAATCCGGTGAAATAATAATAGGTGCTGATACTAACCTTTCTTTCAACTCTCCAAATGCTCTCAAAATCAAACTTACACTCCTTTTCGAGCAGTTTGCACAATGAGTGTGCAATTTTAAAGAAATCGTTTATGAACCTCCGGTAAAAACCTGCATGCCCAAGAAAACTTCTAACACCTTTAACAGAGATAGGTGGTGGAAGCTTTTCTATTACCACAACTTTCGCTCTGTCAACCTCAATACCTTTCTCAGAAATCCAATGACCCAGAACTATACCCTCTTTCAACATGAAGTGGCACTTTTCCCAACTGAGCACAACATTGCACTCTTCACATCGTTTCAATACCTCGGTCAAAAGCATCAAACAACCATCAAATGAGTCATCTACCACAGAGAAATCATCCATAAATACCTCAATCGTGTCCTCTACCATATCTGAAAATATCGACATCATACACCTCTGAAAAGTTGTTGGAGCATTACACAACCCAAATGGCATCTTTTTGAAGGCGAAAGTCCAATAAGGACTAGTGAAGGTGGTTTTCTCTTGATCTTCCGGAGCTATGGAGATTTGATCCAGCATCTGATCCATGAACGGCATTGGGAAGTGGTATTTTTCTGTCATGCATTAAGCTTGTAGTAGTCCATGCATACCCACCATCCAGTCACTGGCATCATTAGGACTAGCTCGTTTTTCGCATTAGGAACCACAGTAATCCCACCTTTCTTACCTACACACTGAACAGGATAGACCCAACTACTATCTGCAATGGGGTATATGACTTCAGCATCCAACCATTTGATGATTTCCTTTTTGACTACCTCTTGCATAAGTGGATTAAGTCTCATTTGGTGCTCAATACTTGGCTTGTTGTCCGGCATGAGTTGGATTTTATGAGAAAAAATGCCAGCAGGAATCCCAATAATGTCCGCAATAGTCCATCCAATAACCCACTTGAACCTCTTCAACATAGAAACCAATGCATCAACTTGTTCCCCACTCAAATCTGCAGTAATGATTACCGGTAAAGTGCCATCTTTCCCCAAGAATACATACCTTAAATGAGATGGTAGAGCCTTGAGCTCCAATTTCAAAGGCTCTTCCACAGACGGTTTTACGGGGGGAGAGTCGTGATTCTTCATATCTAGCTTCAATCTTTTTAGTTTGGAACAGAATTCAAAGATATCAAGTGCGGAAACTAATTCATCATAGTCTTCAATACCATCACCATCAAAATTATCGTTGCCAGTGCATCTACACCCAACCTCTCTTCAATAGACACTTCAAACTTCACTCCACAATATGATTCACCACTGATACCAACCTAAGATCACTTTCATGCTTCACAGTACAGATATTAAAAGTTACCTCCTCATTATTCAGTTAGAACTTCATTTGTCCTCTCTCCATATCGACTAAGGCACACCCAGTAGCAAGGAATGGTCTCCCTAAGATGATGGGAACCTCACAATCAAGTATCACAAAATTCGCTGGAAAATTGAACGACTCTACTTTCACAAGGACATGTTGGAGAACACCAATGGGCTTCTTCACAGTTCTATCAGCAATGAGTAGATGCATCACAATCAGTTTTAGTGCCCCTAAACCCAACTTCTTGTAGATCGACAATGGCATCAGATTAATGCTGGCACCCAAAATCACACAACGCCTTTGCAAAATGCAACATCCCACTGGTACAAGGAATAGTGAAAGCTCCAGTATCCTTCTTTTTCTACACAAGTGAAGTAGTAGCAATAGCACTACAATGTTGTAACCTGTCATCATCCTCAAAACTGACAGCCCTCTTTTTGGTCACCAAATCCTTCATAAATTTCTCATACCCAGGCATTTGCTCCAAAGCTTCTATCAACAAAACATTAATGGAAAGTTGTTTCAACATAGTTATGAACCTGCAATATTTTCCTTCTTCGGTCTTCTTCACCAATATCTGTGGGAATGGAGGTGGAGGTCTAGGCGTGGGGACAACTTTTTTGGTCACTTCCACTTCCTTCTCTATAGAATTTTTTGACTCTCCAGTAACCTCAATCTCATCTGCATCTTTTTCTACCATAATCTCAACCTCAGACGGCATAGGGGGATCAATGGTCTGTTTACCTCCTCGAGTAGTGACTGCCATACAATGCCCATCATTCTTCGGATTATGGATGGTGTTGCTAGGAAGTGTGCCAAGCTGACATGGGTTCACAGTAGTGTACAACTTACTGAACTGCTTCTCAAGTTGCTTGATCAACACTGCATGGCATCAACTTTTTGATCGATTCCAGACAAGTCATTTCGCATCTCTTTCACATTCTCATTAGTTGCATCAAACCTCTTCATCATCTTTTGCATCATATCCTCAATGCGTGACATACTACTCCCAGCCTCTCTATTTCCAAATTCCCTATTCCCAGGTGGAACATAGGGCCCAACTCTCTCATTTTTATTGTCACAATTGTTCCAGTTGTAGTTGTTATCATGATTATAGTTTCCCATCCCGGACATATTTTCCCTCTAGATTGTATTTTCCATAGTTTCGACCTTGGTTTCCTTGACCTTGGCGCCATTATCCGAGTTGGAACCTTGGGTGTTGGTTCTAAAACCCCCCGTCTGATCATTTACCAAGTGCGCATCCTCCTCATAGTAACATTCCTCATCTGGTGGTGATTGAGACTTAGTCAGATAGTTCACAGCATTCACTTTTTTTGCACTACCACTCACGTGTTTTAGTACCAAACCCAATTATGTTCTCATTTAGGCCATCTCTTCCCAAATGTCATCATTAGCTTGGTTGGGCGCAGGTTGGACAACGAACGTGGTACTACCAATATTTTCCTTTCTAGTGCTCTAGGCTTTATTGTTTTGGGAAATCCTCTCAAGCTTCTGAGCGAGCTCCTCAAAAGTGCACACACAATACGATCCTCCAGCAATAGTGTCTAGCACATCTCTGCCATTATCATCATGTCCTCTATAGAAATACTCTTTCAAAGACTCATCATCAATGCGGTGGTTTGGAACAATTCTGATAAACCCAGTGAACCTATCCCAAGAACTGCTTATCGACTCTCCAGGTAATGCCGTGAAGTTATTCAATTTATCTTTATGATTTAACTTCTTGGATACCATAAGTATCTTGCTGTGACCAGCTTGTGCATTTAGTCCCATGTATAGATCAAATTGTATGGTAATTCAGAAAACCACACATCAGCATCTCCGATCGGTGATAGTAGGAAGACCCTTAAACCAATGGCATCCATATCTAACTCTGGTCGTCCGACACAACTTTTGCAAACATTGGACAATTTCTCCATGTGAGTGTATGGATCTTCCGAAGCCAACCCATAAACAATCCTCTCGATGTGAGCATCTGTATCAGACTGCTGGTTACCACAAAAGTATGACCTGGAGGTAGAGGAGAATGAACAATAGGCCCATCTGATGTAGTCGCATCATAATCAGCCCTTAATGCTCACGAAACCTCGGTACTGGCGGATTCTGAACCCTCTCTGCATTTCTGAGTAAATTACCACCATGAACCTGATCATTCACATTAACAACTCCAGGAGGCTGCAATTCATCTCCAGCCTCATTACCCTCTCTGATAGGATTGTTGACTACTCCTTGATTATTCATTCTTCTCAACGTTCTACTCAGCTCTGGATCATAGAGGGTCAATGGTTCGCCTCGACTCCGTGTACTTGGCATACACTAGAGTAGAAACCTGTAGAAACAAAAACAAAAAAAATGTAAAATCGGAAAATAATTGACTAAAGTTCAATAATGTAGTTAAACTTAGTCTGAAAGCCAAATTCCCCGGCAGCAGCACCAAAATTTGATACACTCTAATTACACATTCCTAAAGAAGTATAAGCGATTGTTGTCAAATAAAGAACCCAGCTTGTAGGTTGGGGTCGATCCCACGAGGAATATGGTTTAGACTTAAACTTAACTCACTATTATATTTGTTTAGTCAAACTATTTCCGAGGCAAGTAAATAAATGAGGGTTTTTGTAAGCAAGTAACAGATTGTTGATTAAGTAACAAGTAAGCAAGATTCAAACTTTGAGTTATCAAAATGAGAGAGAAACTAGGGTATATGTGTTCTACACAACCTCTTAACGCAGTAATCCTAATAATAGTAATCATTTCCTAGTGTTTTACATGCAAAGTTGGTAAGTTAGGTATCCCTAAGTGATTGGTCCTCCAAATAGGGAATTTTACTACGCACCTTGGTCCGGCTACGAGTGTATACTTTACTAACTCTTACCTTTACCTCAAACTAGACATCACATCAATGAATGACTTAGTTTTCACACTCGCACCAATTGACATTAGACTATTAGATAGCATCCACTAAATCTCTATTGTTAATTCTTTTCTCATTAACTACCTCTTTGGTCCGGCAAGTAGCAACGAGGCGAGTTCTAACGTTGGCCACCTTTAAAAAGACTTCTAAGCGAAAGAATTAACAATACATGCATAAACACTATTCAAGAATTACTTAATTTTTATTCATACTTTGTTAATAGTTCATGGCTCCCACAACCCTAGGTGTGGATTTAGCTACTCATGCTTGAAATAACACAATTCATAATTAGGTAAAAAGAATTTATGAACTTACAAGAAGAATTGATGAAACTCGAAATCTTTAATTTAAATTCAAAGTCAAAATCTTATAAAACGAAATTTGGAAAATTAATTGCTAAGAGTTTGCAAATTAATTCCCAAAAACACAAACCTAGAAGTATACAATAATGTCTAACCCCCAAAAATGAGGTTTATAACTCCTATTTATAGAAAACATGTCCTAAATAAAATGGAAACAAAATAAGGAAATAAGTTGTCTGGACGCGGCTTCTGTCGACGACACGACCTACGGACCGTGGGTCGACCTACGGTCCGTAGGTCACCCTCTGTGGTTAAACACTTAGAAACTTTTCATCAGGTACTGGAACCTTCAACTTGCAGATCTTGATTGACGGACGTGCAGGACAGACTGTGGGTCGACCTACGGTCCATCGTCTTGCTCTGTGGTTCCACACTTGTCAGACTTCCTTGATATTCCACCTATGGTCCGTGGACTAGGCTACGGTCCGTCCTGGCACTCCGTGGGTTGAGTTACTAAAACTCATCTCCCAGGCCAAGACCTACGACTACCCATCCACGATCCGTCGATGGACCTACGATCTGTTGATGGCACCGTGGGTGGCTACTTCAGCACTTTTCAGCTCACATCTTTATCAACCGCATCCAAGCCTATTTCCTGCAAACATTATACACAAAACATCAATTCTAATCACAAAATGGCCTAAGACACACACAAACTCTAAGTGAAACGTATCAAAAATACCGTTAACTCATGGTATATCAGGTGTCAACAATTTATATTCATTACAAAGAATAATAAGGAAATGTGCATGTGGGAGACCACGTTTTTGGAATTCTATATTGTATATAAGTGCATCAACCTTTTCGAAGATATTTCTTTTTAATATATCAGTTTTTAGTTCTTCAACTTTCCCTCGAAATATTCTACTAATCAAATCATGTTTGTTTTGTGTCTCATCAGTAGGTAACAAATGTTCTTTTATTTCAGGCCAAATTGGATTACAAGTCATTGTTAGAAAAAAATCAGGTTTTCCAAAATGTTGTATCAAAGCGATAGCATCAAGATATTGCTAATGCATATGACAGGAAAGAATGTTTGTTTTCCAATTTTAGTAGCATCTCTTTCACCATGTCTTAAGATATCCAGAATGCCTTGGAAAACTTCCATTCGAAATAAGTCTGGATTGAAGAAAAATAGATCTAGCCTTTGTGTTTCAAGCTTTATGAATACATCAATGCTATATTGTTGGAAAATTCTTCTAGTATGTAAGAGTCGTCATTTTCATCATCTCGCATTTGAATTTTGTAGCAATAATATTCACGGCAAGAGACATTATTTCTTTTTTTCTTTTGTTGTTCGAACACTTCAGCTTCCATATCAAGAAAGTTATCTATTGTGCACATGTTTTTAACACTGGGTATTCCTGTTCACAGCAGACATGATAGCTAGTTGTATTCTTTGTGTGTAGTATTATCTTAATACCATAATGCCACCCATTTTGACCATATGGAAATAAAAGTGGGTATTGTAAGAGATCATAGCATCCATAGTAATAATTAACTATTTGACTTTTATTACTGTGAGGATAAATTCGAATATGAGGTTTCAATATAGTATGTAATCCTTCATCAACCCATATTGCTGAAACTTCTAATGTAGTAGGTAGGTTATATACTCGTTGATCTAAACTTGCAATATAAAATTGTGATAGTTCTGGTACATCAATTAGAGATTTTAGGAAGAAAGAGTATGGATTAACTTGTAGTATATTCATCAATTTTATTATCATAGTTTCCTGAATTCTAGCAGAACAATCAATTCTATTTGCCACCTCATTTTCATTATCAAAGAAGTATAGTTGTATGTTTTTTCCCTTTCCAGTTGCAGGGTACAAATCATCAATGAAGTGGTCCATTTTTCCTTGAACTTTAAAGCGATAAATATCATGATATCTCTTAGCCAAATCTTTGTCATAGTTTACCCCAAGTGAAGTAAAAGCGAACATATTATTGTATGTCCTAGTATATGTTCAAAAATGTTGAGACTCTTCAGAATAAATTAAAAATAAACCTCGTAGTTCTATAGGCATTTTTTGTGATGTAAGCTTAATTGAGCCATTATCGCAACAAAATTCAGGCTATTCACACTGAAATCTTTTTGCACTGCAAAATTTACAATTTGGGACAACTTTGAGAGGTGTATACTTAGACTGAGATTCATTAACATTTATATGACGACCTATGTTGGGCCTAGTTCCTAAATATCACAGAATTGGTTAGAGCTGAAAGGAAAATAGTGAATACTATTCTATGTAAAGAAAATAGCGAATACTATTCTATGTTCAAATTAAGATAAACCTCTATTTGATAAATTGGCCGAGGTAAGAGTACAGGTGTCGGGATATGTTGCCGATGTGGATCCTAATTATAGAAGTAGTTATGAATTAGAGAAGCAAATGCTTTGTGTCATCTGGAAGCTAACAAAAATAATATAATTGTTATACTCGCCTATTTCAAAGACAGGGGAAGGGTGAAACAAGCTTTTCCCTTTTAGAAAAGTGTCAGCTAAAGAATGAGCTTCAGATGTAGCAGCTAACAAATAAATATGAAATGCGTCAAACCAGATCATGCATGTATATAAACAACATATGTATTCAGAGACATACAGGTATGTAAAGAGCGTAAATTTAACTTACTAACCTTCTGTTGACGTAACATAAGGTTCTCTTATTATGAGAGGATTGTTCCGCTGAAATGACGAATTAGATGTGGAAGATATTGACTTGACAGAGTTATTGAAGATAGAAACTTGTAGAAGACATCTTGTTGACTCGAGGTCTCTTGTGCGCCTTTGTAATAGTAATGTCTTTTTTTGAGCTAGCAACATTTCTTTATATTTTTTAAGTCGATTGAATTTCATTTTAGCGTTTGTATTCGACAAACATGGACGTTTGTTCTTTTGCTCTGAACGTGTCATCTGCATACAGGAAGCCAAGAAATTGTAGACACCACGGACAAGACATGTATGCATGAATGAAAATGCTCAACTGAAAGCTAGTGTAATCTGGTCTAGTTTGGTTATTTTGTGGTGCTGCATATTCTCGTGTTTTACTGGAAATATGTTTTGTGTGTTGTGCTCATTCGGTGTTGTGTTGTTATATTAGCTAGTACTAATCTGCTAAGATGAACTTTTCTGGTTAGAACACGCTCATTTGTTGATTTAGCTCATTCAGCTTACATAATTTCAACTCAATCCTTCTTTTTGACACCCCTTAATGTAAGTTGTAGTCAAGAACTAATTAAAGAGGTAGTAAGCATTTCCCTTTCAAGATAACAATATTAAATATTTCAGCTTATTCAATTCTTACAAAGCAGAGTTAGATTGAAAAGGAAAAGTTATCATTACAGCACAAGACTGAGGATGATATTTCAAGAGCAAAGTTTTTTTAAGCATAGGATAAGGAGTGAAAGAGAAATATTTTTTTTTTTTTCAAATAACTACAGAGTGTAAGGTTAGGGAGAAATAGGAACACCGAAGCCACAAGCAACAGAAATACAAAAAATACATCAAAACAAGAACAATCAGTAAATTGCAACTGAGTAGAGGCATAAAGAAGTGAAATTTGACCTTCTATTTTTTACTATATCAATGCCCAAAAATGGTGGGTTAGATTTTTTGAAGCAGCCAGGTTCTCCCAAGAAAGAAATATCGCCAACTGCCTATATACGTAACTCCAAAAACGTAGGATAATTAGAAATCGTGGTTGAGTAAAGGTATAAAGAAGCCAAATTTTAACATCCATTTTTTTAAAAGTTAACGGGCAAATATGTTGGATTATGTTTTTTCCAGAACTTGGTTTCTTCTACTCCGAAGATACTCACCTGAATCGAAGAAGCGACAGCGAGCAAAAGCAAAGTGGTAAACTTCAGTGAGTAGAACAGGAAGTAGCCGAGGTGGAGGAAGATGGAAGCCTAAAGAGATGCGTGTTCAACTTAAAAGTGGAGGAAGATGAAGCTATGGTTTTTGTGTAAATTTGGAGAAATGCATGTGAAATGACAACACTACCTTTATGAGCAAGAACACATGTCGACGAAGTGGTGCTTGGTAAGGTCCAACTCCCTCTTATATAATAAGAGAAAACTTCTAGTTTACTCTTGCATGTGATTCCATCAACATGCTCATATTTGTATACAACACTTAAGAGGAAAAACGGTAATCTTTTATGTAAATATTTATAACCCACTTGGTTGTAGTAATCTGAAGATATTAAAATCTTCTCATAATTTATAGTCTCAATGTAATAATTTTTCTTTCAATCCTCCAAAACTTAAAAAGTTTATTTTGAGACTTAATACAATCCCAATATTATTCCTCCAATATTAACACAATAGCTCTTTTGGAGCTCACAATTAATTTTGTGTACTATCGCATGACACCATTCATATGGTGAACATCTCCTTCAAGGAGAAAATCATATTATTATTATCATGGTCAAAATTATTACAAGCAAAACATGTTTCTTACTTTACTTTTGTCAAACCATAGGAACACAATCAATGACAAATTTACATTGCCACACAAAAATATTAATTTTGTAATGGCCATAACCTTTATAGGCAACAATTACTTCTTTCTTTTTGCCCTTTTGGTAGTTCATAATAAACATACCATAATATTTATGACATATAAACGTATACGACCATTCCTGCCAAATAAAATTTATTTATTTCTCTCAAACCTCCCTTAGAGGTGAGTTGTGGCATATCTCCAACCATACATGCATATGTTATTCATATATTTGTTTTCATATTTTGACACATTCACTTTCAAGAATGAGCAAACATTCACGATTCTTATTACAAGTCACAATCTCTTCATGAGTTGACCATTACCATTTATACATGTCTTACCTTTATATTTGACATATTTACATGACCCACCTCAACATCACTTTGAAAGATAAAGTGCACCATCACTTTCTATTCTCTTATTTTTTATGGAGGATTTATAAAATTTACTAGATTAGATCCGCAAAAATTGACTGTCAAATGACCTTTCATACCAAATCACAATAACTACTTTCAACCTTTGAAAGACCATTTTGAGATGATAATAATTACCTTCACATTTTTAAGGACTATTTGGAGAACCCATTGTGTTCTTCCTTTCATAATTGCCACAATGGAAACTATTATAATTTTGTCCCTTCACACCCTTAATCATACATTCAATCACTTGTCATCTTTCAGACTTATTATTCACTGCAACCACATTCGTATGATAGAATGGAGCAATTGGGTGGATTTCAAACTTATCATATACTGCTACCACATTCGCTTCAGGGAATGGAGCAAATTTAATGAGACGAATTTCAAGACTTTTCGTCAAAAATATATTATTTTGTTTTAGTCATCATTTTATCATCACTATGGTGCATTGAGACTCAAACTCAATGTCTTATCCATATAAGGCACGTTAGGCCATAATTTTATGAGACTCGAATTCAATACATTATCATCATGGTACATCAAAACTCAAAAATGATGTCTTACCCTCTTAGTGTGATATAACTTGAATTTACCACCTTATCTTCAAACATTTTTCATTATGTGCATCCAAACTTTAACCTGATGTCTTACCCTTTTGATGCAATGGACTTGAATCCACCGTCTTACCCTGAATTAATAAATCATAGTCCATAATGAAATGGAATTAACCTCTTATGTCCCTTAACATCGTTCACGTCACTGCTTACCAGAGACAAACATATGTCTTTCCCAATTTATTTATTTTTCAAGCTAAAAGAAATTGTTTTCTCCAGTCTACTCCAAAAAAATTAAATTAATCTCATAGATTAGAGTAACGATTAATGAAATAATAATAGAAAATAGAAGCATAATTTTCTTCTTAAATGACAAATGAAAACATGTTTCCTTTTTGGAGATGTATCACAATTCTGGATCTTATTTTTGGAGTCTCGTACTCATAACGTATTATAAAATCAAGCTCAGAATAATATAATATAAAGAAAAGAAAAGAAATGAAGATGAAGGAATGAAGATGAGAACTTTTCTTCTTATTCAAGTGTGTCATACATGGAGAATGATATCTCTATTTATAAGTAGAGAAATCACTTCAAAAGTCACCATGATGAATGTCAAATTAATAGATACATTGTTATCCCAAAAAGGGTCATATCACCTTGGGAACACACATACATGAATGTTAGTTCATGAATAAACTAAATGGACAATCCACTATTGAATGGATTTATAACAAAAATTATTGACATTTTTAACAAATATTGAAAGTGTGGCTATGAGATCCTATTAAATATTTAAAATTTTCTCTTGTTCTTTTTACGGTTAAAATTTGTTAAATACTTTTGGGCTAATAATTACCAAGGGAAAGGGGATAAATTCACCCCCGAACGTGTCTCGAAAAGTCAGTTACACACTTAACTAATATGGTGACCTATTATTGTAACACTCCATATCCGAAAAAGGGCAAACTGCAGCTTTCCAGGTGTTGCAACTGCCAAACCATGCCAGCCACCCACGGCCCGTGGAGTGGACCATGGACCATAGGTGTGGTCCGTGGTTGTCCTGCCTAGGCTAGGTCTGAGGGTCCAAGACCACGACACGACCTACACACCATAGGTCAGACCACGGTCCGTGGTCGGGGTCCGTGGTTCGAGACCCAAAATCCTGGTTTCTGACCATGAACCACGGTTCACCAGGATGGACCGTAGGTCAAACCACGGTCCGTCGGCTGGGTTCGTTGGTGGTGAGTCGCTGGTCAGTTGGCAGTTATTTTCAGGAGTAGTTGGGTCTTTTCCTAATTAATTAGTTCTTATACTATGTCGTTTTGCGTATATTTAGAACCCCTATCTAAGTGTTTTTACCCCCAAATTCACCCCCATTTAATTCATTCTTCCAAATTCCCAAAAGAAAACCAATTCCTCTCAAATATTCTCTCTCTAGAAACTTGAAAAGAAGAAGAAGATTTCACCTAGGGTTTCAAGCTAAGGTTCCAACACCTCCATTGAAGGCTAGCTTTTGGACTCAAGGTATGATAGTTTTCATCCATGGAGTCCTTAAATCTCTCTATCTCAAAAGGTAGAATTCCCCAATTGAGTTAGGGTTTTCATCTATTATCATGGGTTCTCTTTATTATTTATTCAAATGAGTTAATTATGATTTTCTATGCATGAATTGATGAATTGCAATGCTTTTATGATGAATTCCCCTATGAACCCGTGTGATTCCTATGTTTTCAAGTTATGAACCCTAAGTTAAGGGATTGTGATCTTCAAGGAAGAGTTTTATGAAATTGAGCATGTATTACTAGTTTTGCATGAATTTATGATGAAATTCATATCTAACCCATGTTTTCTAAGAGTTGATGATTGAAATTGGGTTTTGACCTCAAGGAGGTAAGTTATGAACTTATGCATTGTTTTATGAAATCTATACAAATGTTTTAAGGGTGCTTTGTGTTGTGAAAGGATATTCTCACTAAAACACATACTAGCATGATGTGAAATGTTTCCTCACATAGAAAGGATTCTTAGGTTGAAAGGCTTTCTCACCTAATTGAATCAAAGACTAGGAGTTATCTTAATGAAACTAGCTTGAATAGGTAGGGCAAGGGCGCCCTTTCATGAGTAATGAAGTCAAGTAAGAATGACTATTCCGTGGGAATTTATGCTTAGCACTGAGTGGATATTGATAGTGAGATGGAAGCTCTCCCGTTAGTAGAGGCCGGGTTTCCAAAGTAATCTCATGAGATGGAAGCTCCCCCGTTAGTAGAGGCCGGGTTTCTAGTAGCAATCTCCTTATCCCATAACTATGTGCCCACATAGGTTGATTAGCTAGTGGATCCACTTAAGCTAAAAGTTCAAGGTTCTACCTTAGGCAAGTAGACCACCTCTTTTCGGTGTAGGGTAGACACCGGATTCCATGTTATAGCTCACATGGTCTCATGTCGGTTAAGGCAAATTCCTCACAAGTAATAATGAACTAAGGCTTTGATGAGACAACTAAGCCAGTGCTGTTAAAAGATCCCTGTCACAAACAATCGAAAGCTCATTAAGTCTTCTGTGAATCTAGAGCAACTAATTCATCCAACTACTAATAGTTACATCACAACAGAAACAAATTCAGTACGAGATTAGCAAGGTCATAGATTGTTATTTCAGCTACTGTATCTCCTATTGACAGAAGATTCATGACACTTCTATATTATAGATGAGTTCACCAGATAATTTGTAGCATAAGCTACTGAGAGCCTCCAGATACTAGAAGACTAGGCTCAACAAAAATCTAAGCTGGTGGTATTCCTGATGACTCCGGGAGAAGAAGCCTCTGGCCTTCAGACTTCACCAGATTCAGCTAGAGTAAGAGTACCAACAGTTGCAAGATCTATAAACGCTGATCATAGAGTACAGCAATTCACAAACTGCAGCGGACATAAGTCAACTATAGCTAAAAGTAGCATGTAAGCAACAAGATAGCTAAATATAATGGAAGAATGTTGCAGGCATTGACATACTTCAAATGCAGTAACCTTAAAATACACCACAAAAAGTAACATAACAAAATCTAGTACAGAATAAATGACATACAGACAGTCCTTCATGCTCTCTTCATAGAAGCATATAAGCCTCTAGCAACTCATTAGAATGTACTACTTACTTGAAAGGTGTATGGTTCCATAAAAGATATTAAAAAAGGACAGACAAAACAAAAGAATCTCTGAGAAGCTAGATGAGAAGAAGAGTTCGCTATAGAAAAAAAACAGATGACTTTACAACAGGAAAGTAAAAAAAAACAGACAAAAATAAGAAAGGAATTGAAGGGTATCCACCAGATCTAAGGTCTGAACATGGTATGCCGCCAGATGCAAGAGTTACAAGACACGAGAGGATAGAGATAAGACCAAGAAAAGAAACAAAAGATGAACACCAAATGACCAGTCATTTAACCAAAAAGAATACAAATGGAAGTTTCTCTTAAACACATCAATGATATATATAGTCCTTCATCTGAAGTAGTAACTACTGTAAGTCTTTTTATCCCAATTTTTCCTTCTGGTAAGTTACACTAGCCATAAGAAGGTACCCCCTTCATCACACTTGTAATTTGTGCTTGAAGAAAGGGATAAAATAATCAAGTAACAATCCAAGGCAAATATTAGCCAAACATCATTGAGAAAAGAAAATCAAGACTGTTCAAACACCCAACTTCACTAAAAGTGCAAGAATTCTAATTTATACGACTTGTTAAAGAATTCTAATAATTACAGAATTAAGCAGTAATGCTTCTTAGACAATCAAAGTCAGCAGGTAAATATTGATAATCAAAATCTAGCATGGACGTGGCTTCAAATGTATAAGGAGCTGATAATGGCTCAACGAAGATGCTCGTCCCCTCGTGCATATCATTTTGCAACTCTAATTGGGGAACATATTCCCCTGCATCCATTCCCCCTCCTTGTAATCCCTCAGTAAAACTAGTCGATTCAACAGTCGCCGAGCTTTGGTCTTCCAAATTCGTGCACTCTTCAGAAACAATATTCACCAACTTCAATTTTTCTTTAGTGCGAGTTCTCTTCTTAATAGAACAGAGAACATAATCTCTGCAATCCTTGTCAAATTTATCAAGAAGATACTCAGAGAGGGCGTATTCCTTCATCAGCCAATCACCATTTTCCTTGTTATAGCCTTTATTCGTATAAGACATGCTCTTCTTGTATCCAATCACTGGTCCACCCTTCTTTCGAACGGGTTTGCTCTTGTCTTGCTGTTTCCAACTGCCCTTGGTTCCCACATCACGACTATATCTTGACTCGCTTTTTTTCTTGAGTTTTGTGATGAAGAAGCGATACTGACTACAGTCATTGTCCTCGTCGTCATTACAGCAGGGTACTCCATGACTGTAAATATCCCATGGTTCTTGTTTACTGTAAGTATCAACAAGAGTAGTTATGAATCCAGAATCATTCATGAATTTTCCAGCAATGAATCTCAACAAGAAACTAACAGCTTCTGCATCAGTCGGACTGAATCGGAAACCCTCTTTCAGATTCCCCATTGTATCCCTAATTTCTCTTCTTTTTTTCTCCTCAAAACTACAAGAATGAATGAAAAGAAGAAAACAGGGTAGCAATTTATACAGACGTTTTCAGTTCTTTAACGCTGCATATTTTTTTGGAAACTTTTTTACATTTTGTAGAAACTTTTACTTTTACACGGTTTCTAATTTCTATAACCAAAAATATTTATGGTAACTTTTTTTAGGAAAGAATTGTGACTATGTTAATTAGATTAATATTTTCGAATTGTTGAGCAATTAGTTATTTAATAAGGAAATAATAAATATAAGTCTACTTTCAACTCTAATTTTTCTTTATAAGGTAAGTAACTATAATTTAACACCTTGTTTGGATCTTTGTTACAGTCGTATTGTATTGCTAATTTAAATATAATATTTATTTTGATTGTTACTTAAATTTTATTATATCGTCTCGTATAAATACATCATTAAACAGGAGCAGAGTAGAAAAAAATTTGCACGTACTAGGTGTTTACACCCACTCAATAAACAAATGACATGTGTAATTTTCTTAACTACAAGTATTTATTCTTAACTAGAGTTAACTAATATTATATTTATACATATCATAAATATATAAAGTAATATTTAAATAGCTTAACAACCTTTTTTAATAATAACGTGAAATACAATTGATGCGGTAGCCAAAAATTCTTTTAACATCAACCTAAATTGTATCTCTTTGATGGATGCTCAGAGAATACATTAACATGTCAGCTTGTGCACCTGATAAATCACATGCTTGCATCTCAGCTTAGCCAAAGTAGCATTCTACTGCTATATTTTTACATTTGCAAATACAAAAGATATTTTGTTTCCACTTTTTGTGTGGTCCTATTACATACTATTCAAGTTACACGTACTAAGGCGAATGTAGTTATTAATTCTAAATTCTGAATCCACCTCTGTCTAGCACTATCTAGAGCATTATAATAAAAGGGATAAAAGGTTGTTTGAATTATTTTTAGTGTTTATCTTAAGGTAGCTTCTATCAAGAAAAAAATCTATGTAAAAAATATATCACATGCGTGCACACTAACATCAACCTAATACACTATCTTTCTATGCCTAAAAACTACATAAACTATGCATATTTATGCACCTCAATATGCATAATAACTACACAGAATATGCAGTACCTTTCTATGCAAAAAAATTACACAAATTATGCACATTTATGCAGCTCAATATACATAAAAACTATACAAAATCTGCATAATTATGCACCTCAAGATAATTTTATACCTTTCTCCATAAAAATTACATACATTCTTGAAATTTTCAATAGAAAAATTGCGAATGAAAAAGAGTTTACTCAAGCGTTATATGTATATAACTGCTACTATCTAAAAAGCAAAGAAAATTAATTTGCTAGATTCTCCTCACAACTATCTCATAACATTAATACCATATTATTCTCTTCACATTCACAAAGAATTCAAAATTTTAAACGAAAGGATTCCACTAGCTTGCCAAAACTGCATAGCAATGCAAATATCATCAAAGCCATTTGTGTTCCAGCGCCTCAATTGTACTTGGTTTTCGACGTAGTTGTAGAATATAATTGCTGTACAAAATCAAAATAATATATATATATATATATATATATAAAAGAATTCTACATATAAGAATATATTGATACATACTCTTGATGTGTTCGCAACACCCTGTAACAAAGTTAAGGGTGAAACATTTGATTTATTCATATCAAAATCAAAAATATCATCCTTGCAAACAAAAAGAAAATCAAGACAAGTCAATAATATGAAATAATTCTTTGACAAAAGAAAATTTACATCGAAAAAGAAAACAAACATGTTGATTGACTTTCAGTATACATATATGTGCTTAGATAGATAGGAAATTAACTAGCCTGATATGTGTAGGCTCCTTTTTAATTTGGAGAATCAATGACACAGAAAGGTAAGAACAAGGGTGAGTCGCAACTAGAAAAATGATAAGATGTGCAGGAAAAAAGAAGAATAATTTGATAGTAACCCTAATTACTATGCGCAGGAAAAAGAAAGAGCGAAGTTGTCGATAACCCCAACTCTTTCAACGTTAGTTATTTTCGAGAAATATTTATTTATTTTTATTTAAAATAAGACTTCTAATAAATTTTAACTTATCTTCTGTGGTTAGTTTAATTATAGTGGGTGTATACATCCGGTGCAGACAAGTTTTTTCCACAGAGCTATCCTAGGGCAAGGGGTGTCAAGCGACACCTCTTCGTCGGAAAATTACATGTCAAATTTGGTTTAATAAATATATATATACAAGTTTTGACACATTATAATAAAATTTGAAGGTTTAGTGTAGTGGTTAGAGTTGCAAATATTGTTTGAGGTTGTGTGTTTCTATCGTGGATAGCAGCGCTTAAACATTCCCCACTTTCAGTCATCTACTATTTTAGGTTCCGCATAGTATATATCTTACTCAGTATGTTACAATATGCTTATGATATGCCAGTTTCAGGGTTACCTTGGGGTCATTCGTGATCCTAAGTCTCGTGTTACGTCAAAGGGGTAGCCTCTGGGCATGACAGCTGTAAATGAACTACAAGAGATGTGGCAAAAAAAAGCATGCTAAGGCCAAAAAAGATGATACAAACATATCATATCCTCTCATCCAAATTCTAAGTCTCTCAAGCTCATATAATCCTCTCTCCCAAGATGAAACAACCACCCAAGCATTCCCTTTAGGGTTCTAAATATTTTTCATCCTGTTTCTTCCAAAGGAGAAACAACATCACCTTTTGTCCTCTATTACTTCAAGTATATTGGACAGATCTTCAAGGGGAGTGAAATAGAGATAGTTATATTTGTTGGCAACCAAAGTTTAGCCACTCTCTTTCAAAGATTAAGGTAAAACCTCCATGATATAGGCTCAGGTTCTTTTCAACATTTTTACGTGATACTTGTGCTGATTTTCCTCTCCTATATTGTGGTTTAGAGAAGGTTACAAAAACGATAATTGAAGGAGAATAACATATTAAGATAGCCAAGGTAAGGCGCTGCCAAAACCTCTAATTATTAATCTATTTGAAAACTCTAGACATACTTGTTTATTGGAACTCGTGGGATGGTGATTGAAAGCCATGAAGTCAACTCTTTTGGTTATTTTGGGATGTTGAGGACTTTTATTGTATTGATTTATTTAGTGGAGATATATATATATATATATTATGAAGATTGTGGAGTGCCAACAAACCTCATGGGAAAGTTATTTCATGTAAATAACTATAACGGACAAAATGTGTGAAAGAACACACTCAATTAGAAGGATTATGGGTTGGCTGCCCGGCTACTGTTTTGATGAGTTGAAATATCTCAAGTTGGTTGGTTAGCTGCTAATATTAGACTTATTGTTGTTTGTTGTAGATGAAGACCATCACGTTAAAGGACAGGTTTACACTTCGTAAGCTATATGAATTGGGAATTGAGGTATGTAAGGTTATTTGATTCCATATCTTTTGACATGAAGTCCTATATTTTGTATACCAAAAAATTGAGATCCATAAGTGATACTCATGGTAAAAGATACTATGTAAGGGTGTATAAACTTCAATGTAGCTATCGTTCTTTGTGATAGTGTCCGAGTTTTTAAAAGTATGTCAAACTACTTCTATATGTGCTCAATATCTAATATTGGTTTGTTTATACCTCCAAAGTATTATTTTGGCAACGGTACTTTAAACAGTAAGTTTCATGAGTTATCCACCAAGTCAAATGAGGTTCATTGAGTCAATAAGATCCTACATTGTACATGTTACAAGTATTTTTACGTCAGATACACATTATGTCAATTATTCATTTTATATGTCTTTACGTGGAATGTACAACACTTATTTGGGTTCTGTCATGTGCTTCATTAGTTCAAATGTTTATGCACTCTCTCGTTTGACACGTCTACTAAGTATTTAGCTATCATATCATCTTATACAGTCCTTGCCTCTCCATTTGAGGAGTTACGTCTCTATTACAAATGCATGCATTCCCCATACGAAAGGTCCAAATATGTTTTAAATGAAGCATCTTCTAGGTAGAATCACTTGCTCACTTGCTTAATGGCTCATTTGCTACAGGCCATTACATGCCACACACATTCATGGATCATATGAATATATTCTTTGTGCCCAATGAAGTTCACGAGTCATATAAGTTTCTAAGTATCACAATAAAGTTACATTTGCTTCCTATATCATTGTTTTTGCCTCAATTAATTTATTCATATGTCCATATCACTGGTATATAATCCTAAATCTCAAAAGAGTTATGGCAATCAAAAGAACAGTCTCAAAGATTAAATAGACAAGGTCAAGTTAATCAATATAATTATGGGTGGCAGCTCGGGGGTTAAAATATCTAGCATGGACCGATCCTAATTCTTGTACTTAAGGGTGGCATCTCAGGGTTGGTAATACCTAGCATGGGATGATTCCAATCTATATTATTATGGGTGGTAGCCCTGGGGCTAAAAGCCTATATTTATGAGGATCGCATCCCAGGGGTTAAAATGTCTAGCATGGGTCATCCTCTTCTACCACTGATCTGCTGGTCATTGTGTCACATGCTAGAAAGTCTATAAATCAAAGATGAGTAAACTAAAGCAAAGAATGTAATGTACATGGTTCCACAAGTATAAGCAAAGGTGAATGTAATGTACGTGATTCCACAAGTATAAGCAAAAGGAGTCTCATATCCTTATTTATACAGAATATTTGTACATTTTACTTGATTTCACTTGACCCTTGTTTTACATATGGGTACTTTATGCCTTACATATTCAGTACATTATTTCGTACTGATGTCCCTCATGGGGACGTTGTGTTTCATGCCGCAGGTACAAGTACTCAAGCTAATACAATATGTCCAATATAAGCACATGATATTCAGTGACATTTAGGGAGCTCCATGTTGATTCGGGGTTTGCCGAGTCTCTAACATATTTTTGATGTTATATTATAGTTAAGGGTATGGCGGGGTCATGTCCCGACCTAAGCTAAGTGTCTATCTTTTAGAGGCTTTGTAGACTAAATGTTAAAGTAAAGCGTGATTATGTCTTGTTTCTAGTAATTAAGGCTTCAACGGCACTAACGTGTACATTTATTTTGGGTCTATCTATGTTGGTCTTTTATCAATGCATTTAACTATACTCATCAAAGATTTAGCTATCATAGTTGCATGTACGATAAGCACAAGTCATAAATTGGTTCTCTCGGGCCTTATAGTTATCGAATGTCTGTCCGTCTCAATGGGACTTGGGGTGTGACACTACGGTTCATAGATGAGACCCGTAGACACAGTGTGCATTCCAAAAAATTATTTTCTTTCTTTTCCAAACTCTGAGGTGTTACAACAACGGTCATATTATAATTGCAACGGGTCATACTATAATTGCAACTGTCATATGACTAAATCGTGTCAATAGCAAAAAACAAATTTGGCAACGGTCATAACTATTGCACTAGACATGTTATAGCAACAATTTTGTAATGGTTACAAGTCAGTCTGTTCCAATAGGCCCAGTTTCTGGTAGTGGGGATAAAATAGTATCATTTATTCGACTCCTCAAAAAGTCCCTTTTAAGGGCTTATAGTTTTGATCCACAATTCAATTTGTCCTTTACCTCGGCAAAGTACTGGATAGATTTTGCAACATGGGTAAGACATTGTATCATTAAAAGGCTCATGTGATGGTTGTCGGTTAGAGAAACTCCCCAAGAAAAGTAAAGTACATTATTTTCTACGGTGCTACTATTACATAATTATCCAGTTGTAAAACTTTATTGTTAGAAGTACATATGCATGCTTTACATTTTGGTTAATTATCTTATAGTCTGCTTTTAGATTTACTCTTCAGTTCAACATAGCCAGTTTAGCTAGTTGTTACGTTCAGTCATTTTACATACCGTACATTTCATAGACTGACGATATTTGGCATTGCATCTTTAAATAATGCAGATTCAGGTGTTCCTAATCATCAGCAAACGCTCTAGTAGTATCTCTTTCTATCAACTTTTGGTGAGACCTCTTTGCTTTCAGAGGGATTCAGTTTATCTTTATTCAGTTCATTTGATTATTAGTCATTGCTAGTAAATTAGTCAGATAGTCGTGAATTTTATCCCAACACTTATCTTCACTTAGTAGAGGCTTCATAGACAAGTTTGAGTGGGTTAAATTTAAGTTGTTTTCACAAACATCTATACTTTCAAACTTATTATTTATAAAACTATTTGAGTTATGTTTTCCACAATAGTTGTTTGCTCATCTTTTAAAAGATTCCACATAGTTTCTATAGCTCAGCATAGTAGCAAGTCTGGCCTAGGATTTGCTTGGAATCAACAATGGTTCTGAGTGTCTACCACACCCAAGATGTAGGCTCAGAACGTGACAATTAAGCTTAAGATGGAAGCTTCAGACGCAATTGTGTGACTTTTTTTTATCAAAGCAGATAAACTTGTAAAAAATATATGAAGCGAACATTTGTTAAATGGCGACATCAAGGTATTTGTTCACTTCTCCCTAAAATTTTACTGTAAATCTGAATAGTAAAATTTAATTTATTCACCAGGACATAGAAGGTGGAAATGAATATTTTTATCATCAAGTAACTATGCACAAATTTATTATGTACATATTAATAAAGCCTGTCAGGTTTACATTACAAGTAATGACATGTATATACTTTTTTTTCCCCCTCATAAATCAACTTCAATCTTTTAAGACCAATCATACTTATTCAATCACAATCGATCTGCCAATTGGGGAAATTTTTGCAACAGCCATGCCATTCCTCTTATTGCAACCTAATAAGATTCGTAGAAGTGTAGGTGAAGAAATTACAAGTGAAAGAGCAGAGAAAAGAAAACACTTGGACAACAAAATTGCAGTTGCAGGCAAGTTGATAGGACAAATTATCAGCTACTATTCACCAGTCAGCCATATGAAACCCAGATTCTCAGCTAATTAGAAAGTTCAATGAATGAATAATGCACTAAATACAGGTGTTATAGACTCACTTAACTTTCCATGCAATAGGCGAATAAATATACATTAGTGCATAAATCTTCCCAGCCAAATTGTCTTTGACACAGATAGTATACGCAGCATGCTTACGTCCTTTGACTCATTCAACTACGATGTATAGATGTGAGAGCAAATCCATTTTGTGGGAAGAGATAATATATACTAGGGTTTAGGAACCATGCATGTGTCCGTCTATGTATAAATTTTGTGAAAGTAGACATTTCTTTCACTCAAAGAGATGGATGTTAATTTGATACACATGTTAGAACAAAGTGATGTTATATTGACATAAATATCTATATTTTGTATCATTTATTTGCTATTTCTTTGTACTTTAGTCACACCCTTAATCCTAATTTGTTGAATTTAAGCTTATGTTGGTATATTTTTTACATGTAGGTACATGTTGAGGTATATTGGAGCATTTTAAGTCATGCTGTGGGAAGAAATGCAAAGTATCGCACATGAAAATTTCAAGAGGCATGACTTCCAGGCAGCTTGGGCGTCCTTGTGTCACAAGAGTGCCGCGACCGTGCTGAGCATGTGTCACCTTTGTGTCACAAAAGATGTCGCGAGCAATTCTTACCAACACTCTCACGTCACCCCTTGCGGCACAAGGGTGGATGTTGGCACATCACTGAAGGATTTCCAGTCCAAGTTCCAACTTGGATTTAGTTTATTTGAGTCCAAGCTTTTTTGTACTCTATAAATGCACCCTAAGCACAGTTTTTAGACAACTTTTAAGATAGAGAGAGCTAGGAGTTGTCGTAAAGGCCGGAGTTTATTGGGTTTTACATTAGCTTTTACTTTTCTTTAGATGATTTGTTGTTTTACTTCCATGTCTATGTGGAGCTAAACTTCTAGTTCTATGATTATGGTTATTTTATGTGAAGTTGATCATGCATGATGCAGTCAACCTCCTCCATGACTATGTCTAGGGAGCAGGTATCCTTGTTATTAGTAATGTTCGTTTTGGTGAATTCGATCCCATACCTTTTGTACGTATACACACATGGTAGATGTGCTGAAAGAAAAGGAGACGAGAATAGATCTGCGCAATTTACATTCAAACTATGGAGAGGGACCTGGTCATGTCTTAGAGCTTAGCACTCTAAACACTATATTAAAATTATTTGTGAGAACCGTTGTAATTTCCACGTGTGAGTCATCCGGGTTTCTGACCATTGTCCCATCCTCCAAAACACCAAAAGACACCTCCTTTCAAGGGATCTGACACATCCTTTCATCTCCTTTTATACTCCACCTTTCCTCCAATCTCTCAAAATTCAAATTTGCTTCCAAAAAAAAAAAAATCATATCTCGTCCTTTTTCTCTGCAAACGAATCAACCATGTCTCAAAACCATAGCTTGAGGAAATTCTAAAAAATATTCTGCAGGTTCCCAAGGATAGAATCAAGAGTGTTGTCAAAGGATCTCCTTCAAAACACTTTGTTCAAGAAATTGGCAGACTTCCCGGATTGAGTTGTGCTGGCATTCCAAAGAAATTTCTCAAGGGAAGATTCCAACTCTATATTGAGTTTGTGAATAAGGTGATTTTACCTAGGACTGAAAAGAGAATTGTTGCTTCGTTGTTGACCTGTTCCTCATGGAAGCTCTTATCAAGGTTGAAGATATCAATCTCCCTTCTATTATGCTAGAGCATATGCACAAGACTGTCACTACTAAGGACAGCAAGCACGGAATGGGATATGGGTATCTGCAGACAAGAGTGTTCAGCCATTTTGCTATCCCTCTTGGAAAAGGGATCAAGGGCACAATCAAACAGGCTATATCGCTGACCACACTCATTGAATGTGAATGTGTGGAAGGAAGGACAGGCAACAAGGGAAAATCTCAAGTGTCTGAATTACTGGAGCAAGAAGAGCAATTGAAGCACGAATTGGAAGAAATGACAGTCATCATGGCTAGTCGGAATGCAGAAATCGCTCGATTGAATGCTCAGTTACTGAAAGCCCAAGCAGAGGGACCAGGTGTAGAAGAAATGGTTGCTCTGAAAGCTGAAAACGAGAGTTTGAATGCAAAGGTCGCAAATCTCAAGGAACATTGCTTCAGACTCATGTTGAAGTGAATAACCGCATGACCTTACTTCTTCAATCTCTCACTCCTAAGCCTCCCGCCTCCTAAAATCCACAATCTTCCTTTCACTGGTATTTTTTTTTTTTGCTTCTGATGGCAATTAGTTCGGTTCTCTCTTGTAATTTTTGTGTAGTATTTTGACTGCTAATGCTCTCATCTTAATGATATGATTATGCCCTGTTTCTACTAGAATATCTCGACTCTTTTATGCATTTCTATTTATGCTCAGTGTTGCTCATGTGGCAATGAATTTATCTAAACTACATACTATTTGCTTAGTTTACTGCTCTCTTTTTTATGATGTCAAAAGGGGGAAGATTATTGAGTTGTGGGATCAGTCAGTCATGGGATATGAGGAAGCTGTTGAGAGGACCTGGTCATGTTGACAGGGGGGAACATGTTGAGTCAGTTTGTCATCATCAAAAAGGAGGAAAATGTATTTTGAAAGATATTCTAAAGTTTTGATGATTTAACAAACTATGGGATCTAATAGGGGACCTGGTCCCATGAGAGACTGAGAGTTCAACTACGGAAAAAGGACAGATGTAAAAAGCTGCAACCACTGCCACTATTGCAGTCGTTGGTGCGCATCAACAGAGGATCAGTACTCTTAGTCAATGGCGTTGCACTAAGGTTTTTGTCCATCCTATAATAGTCATCTTGCAAAGGGACATAACCTTAGTTTTTGCATTTGGAAAAATCACACAGCAAAAGCCATTCTCTCAAAGAAATATTTATCATATGCAGCAAGGGACCTAATCAAGTGATCTGCTATCTTTAGTTGTTATTTGAGAATATAGTTTTGTGCTTATTCACTGTAAGGTCTATTCATGTGTTATAAAGGAATTAGATCAGTTCAAGTTGTATTCATTTGTTTGAGTTTGAGTGTAGGTAGAGTTAGCTATGTCGTATTCTTGAAATCTATATCGACTGAGTGGTTTGTGTAGTGGGCAATAGAGGTATTGCTTTGTTTTCACGTTACAGAGCTGTTACAAAGGGGGAATGGATTAAGAGCTTGATTCCTAGGTTGCAAGAGTTTGTAATCTGAATTTCTGCTCTTTTAAGTTAATGGAGTTGTGTTGAAATCCTGTGAGACATGTCGTGGTTTTCTCCTCTCTTGAGCAAGGGGGTTTCAACGTAAACTCTTTGTGTCCTTTACTTAAAACTTTTACTTTCCACACTGTTCTTACTAACTCAAGGGATATGGTCCATTGACTTGTGGTGGGCGCATATATTTCATCGGTTGTATTTGAGTTTTGTTGGTATATTCTTTTTTATTACATGGGTACATGATATTGGAACATTTTAGGTCATGCCATGGGAAGAAATGCAAAGTGTCGCACATGAAAAATTCATGAAGCAAAAAGTTCACGCAACTTGCGCCACTCTTGTATCACAAGGGTTCCGCGCCTATCCTGAGCATGCATCACCCTTGTGTCGCAAAGGGTGTCGGAAGCAATTCAAGGATGGCGCATCACTAAAGGATTTTCCATTCCAATTTGGATTTGCCTTATAAATGTCCAAACCTTTTTGTACTCTATTAATACTCCTTAAGTATGACTTTTTAGACAACTTTTGACCTGGAGAAATCTAGGAGCCGTCATGGACGCTAGAGTTTACTGGGTTTTATCTTTTCTTCTCCATACTATTATTATATTTATTTCAGTTATTTAGTCTATCGTATGGTTATTTGATTGCTTGGACAACTATCAAATACTATCATGGATCTTGAATTTAACTTGAAAGTGGAAATTCAAGATTGCAAGGATTATATAGAGCAAGTTCTTAACCCTGCCCATCGAGGAGCAGATTCGCACTTAGGATAGACATATACTTAGATTGGGTTGCTTGACTAATTTACAAGAGTTGTAAATGAATTCATGTAAAGGTTCACCGTCATAGACATGTCGAATGATTTCCAGAACTTATTTATGGCAATAATCAAAGAGTTAAGAGTAGAGAGATGAACATGGCACATTAATTTACCTGTGGAGTGGATAAAAACACAAACATAAAGACAACAGATGAATGATTTTGAGTAGTGAAGAAATTTTCATATATGAGGAAAATCCATACCAATGCCGTCTCCCCAGGCTTGACTGCAGGTTCCACACTGTCTCTGCCATAACTGCTTAAGAAAATTAACATTTAGTCTACACTTGAAACTTTTTTTTGCTCTTAAAAAGTAAGCCTAAGACAGAATGGTAGTCTTTTTTGGTTGCAAGTGATTATCATGACACTTCTCCCAAAGAGAGCTGCTGAAAAAATTGCAAAAACAACAAGAAAAAACTAGGACCTTACAAGAGAACATACAAAATCTACAAGTCATTTCTACACCCAAATACAATACACACCGAAAGGACAAGAGAAATTAATAATTTATGCTTCACCTATAAAGAGTTAATTATATTTACAAATTCTCTCTGTACTTTTTAATACTGTAGTTACTGACTTTTTTTAGTACAGAATTTTGAAGAGTCTTGTCATCATGTATTCACAAAAGTCACAGCCATAATAGCGTACAGACCAGGAGCAGGATCTAGGTCATCAAAAGTATCTCATAGATCTTTATATAAGGAAGAGTAAACCTGATCAAATAGAGAATGACAACCAACAATCATGTGCTTCTAATAGTTGGCTAACACAAGGATTATAAGTTATAACTATGTGGACCCTTATGGAACAATGTAAAATCAAGCTTAAAGATGATGCTCATAACTAGCAAGCAAGCTAAATTCTGTAATTATAAATTTGAGTTAAGTTAATGCCCCATGCCTACATCTATGTGAACTTAGCAAATTATGGTCAGTTTCAAGCCCAAAAAAAGTAAAAGGTTGTGGTAGATTGACGGCAATGTAATAAACTGACTAATGAATTCTCTAAATATTGAGTTTATTGGAATATGTCCACTTCAGCACACACTGAATAGAGAAGAATAGATACGAAAGACTCATATAGCCGAATCCAATTAATTTGGGTTTTAGGAGTTGTTGGACGATTTTTTATTTTCCTTTTGATAAATGTGATGAGTGGCCAACTTTCGGACACCTCAACCAACTCCATGGGATATTGTCACCTCCCACCAGCAAGAGGTACCAGGTAACTCTGTCCACCAAGGACACGACAGATCAGCTAGTGTTTTTGTCTCTGCTGGAATTTGTACCTATGATCTCATGGTTCTCAACCCACGTCATTGACTACTAGACCACACCCTTTATTGATTATAATTTTAAAATATGGAATATTCAACAATCCACTGTGCTGACTACAGTGAACATATAATTATGCTTCTCTATCTTCTTCAATGAAGTAATTTGTTTGGCCGATTAGATAAAATTGAAGTGTTCAGCAGATAATAAAATATGGAAACACATCCAGCTTTAAATGGGTTGGGATTTTGTTTTACACACAGTATTTTCCTCTGGCCATTCACCACTTCCAATCGATAAAAGCTGCATCCTTTGCTAAAAGGAAAAGGTCTTCCCCTCCATTCTGTTATCATATTCAAAATCAATTACATTGGACAATGAAGATCAATCTTCCTAGTAAACAAATGGAAAACAAGATAAAGTATTACAAGTTTTTCCATACCCAAGTGCCATGTGACTCCAACAGCTGATGAATCCTCCTCGGATATATCGTCAATAACAAATTGCAGATCAGAACCAACTGAATCAGTGAACTTCTTGAAAAAATCTAGAATTGCCTGCATTAACAGCTTGTGGTCAAACATAAGCTTAGTGATGGGAATAAGAACATGGGCCTGACATAATTCCAAAAATTAGCTCAAGTAGTGATTTTCTCTAAGAGAATATAATGACTCTAAAAAAATACCCTTAACTTATCTAGGACCAACACTTTGCCACCATGTTGAGTGCTAGACATGTGAAGCATGGAGTAACAAAACAGAGTAAACCGACATTGGGTATCCGTTCATTAGAGATGGATTTGATTCTAATTCCATGCCCAAAGAGTGGTAAGTTGTGCGGACTCTTCACTTTAGATGCCTCACCCGTGTCAAATACTGCAAAAATACACTACTTTTGAAGAACCCGGCACTCACCTGATGATATTTTTGAAAAGTCCAAGCAACATAGGGTGTCATGTCATCTAAAATTTTAAACTTTCAGATGAGGTGGATCACAATTCAAAATAGAGAAATCTATACAAAGATAATGAACTATACGGCCAAATTCTGCACTCATGAAAAAAAAAACAACAACATTAACAACAACATATCCAGTGAAATCCCACTAAGTGGGCTCATGCAGACCTTACCACTACCTTATGGAGGTAGAGGGATTGTTTTTGAAAGACCCTCGGCTCAAGTGCATCAAACCCAAGGAATTAGAATTATTGAGCATCAAGATTAGTTTGTCTGGCGCCAATAAGGCTGTTGATGATGGAGAACTGGTTCTTCAATTTATATTAAATGGGACTTTAAAGAGGTGCAAGAAGGTGAAGAAATCAGAGGATGGAAGCAGTAACAAGGCTAAGAAGAAAACTAGGCTTTCAGGTAATTTCTCTATTATGGAAAAGGCTCGAACAATAACAAAGAGGAGAATATAATTACTATTAATGGTGATAGTACCAATATTGAGATGGACATTGAAACAAATGACTTTTTATGAAGATGTGATTCCAAATCTTCAAATGCAGTTTGTAAAAGTTGTTTGTGTTCATAGTTTGGGTCATAATTTTCTGCCTGCTATAATACTCATTGATGAAGGAATGATGGAGTTGTGGAAGCTAGCTGACAGTTTGCCTTTGTCATATAAACATGATAGAAAAAATATGGCTGTTGCATTTACAGAAATCAGCTTACAGAAGGCAACGAAGGTTGATTAGTTCTATCATGAGCCCAGCCTCCAATTGCTTCCATAAAAGTTGAAGTTGAAAACCCTCTTGAGTATCCCTTGTCAAGATTTTAATGGGCAAGTGCACTGTGGCGAAAACTTGTGAAATAGCTTGGTCGTTGAGGCTTAGATGTTATTTTGATCTCACGTAGATTTGAATGCGAACTCATTCAGCTCCATGCTATGCCACATGGATAGTGTTAATCTTTACATCAACTGGTGAACTTTTTAACTTGATGAAAGTAGGATCTTATTATTTGAAAAGGAGACATATTTGCTTTTCTTCGCAAAATCCCTATAAATTTAATTACTCCATCTGCTCCATTTTATGTGGCAGCATTTCCTTTTTAGTTTGTCCCAAAACGAATATTACCCTACTACGATTAGAAACAATTTAACTTTAAAATTTTCCTTTTACCTTTAATGAAATGAATCTCAACCACACAAATATCCAAGCATTGTTTTAGACCACAAATTTCAAAAGTTTTTCTTTTTTTTCTTAAACAGTGTGTTAAGTCAAAGGGTGTCACAAAAAATGGCACAAAGAGAGTACTAACTTGGCTATCATCCCCAAATGTAATTTCCTACTTTCAGTATAATCTTGTCCTCTTTTCAAAGGGTTTCAGCTCATTTGTAGCTTATGAATGAAAAGCCTAGCTTAGTTCTTAGTTTGAACTTTTTTCACATCTCAAACTAAATATACCAGAGAAAAAGTAACAATTTATCTAGTCTTAAAAAAAACATGATATAACTACTCCAGGTTGATAACTAACCTTACGGCCAACGAAAGGTTGAGGAAATACAAGGTCTTCATACACACAATTCTCAGCAATAAGTTCTTCGACGGAGTCCAAATCCCGCCTATTTATTCCGGCATAGAATTTCCTCACCACACTCGCCGCCGACTCTAAATCAGTTACAGAATCAGAAGATGAAGTGACCTCAGCCGTTCGATTGCTATTCCGTACAGCTACTTGTCTTATCCGATGGCCAGAAACGATCCTAAATTGATAATCGGCAGAACAGTTGACATTATGAAGAACGGCGGGTGAGTTGCCGACGACAGCGGCAGTGGTAGAGGTAGAGGGGTTTGGGTTGGGTGGGAGGAGAGAGAAGGATGAGGTGCTGCTCATAAGCATCACCATAGCTGCAGTTGCAGTTTGATGCTACTGTTGTGATTAAGAGGCGCGGCTAAATAAATGCCACTGATTCGTTTTTCAGAAAGAAATAGCGAAGAAGGAATATCGAATGAAACATTAGTCATTACTCATTACGGAGTATATCTTTGTGATAATTTTGAAAAAAAAGGGATTGAGGAATAAAGAGTTTTTTTAAAAAATTCTCATCCGGTGTGTGGTATATGTGTGAGACCCCGTGGTTCTTTCGCATAATATGTGTATCATTGCATGAGTGTATGAGGTTAATATGACTTGTGTATCACGTCAGGAGAATAAGGTTGCAAAGAGGTGGTAAAAATCAAAGAATTAGACTAACGTTATGGGTCAAGAATACCCTTAAATAAGTTCGAGTTAAAGAATGTCTCTTCTAACACCCCGCCGTTCAGAAGGTTTAAGTTAATCAGTACCTTTAGGGTAAGACAAAGAGTGGCTTATATGCTAAGACGGATGTTTTATAAGGTTATATAGTCGTCCAATGATCGTAAGTTAAGTTTTGAAGTCAAGCAAACTGGAAATAAAGTCGATAAAGGTTAGAGTAAGTTTCTTTGATAAACTTTCTAAAATTTGGGTTAAATGTCTTGGAGATTTTCTCCCAATCTATACAGCTTTAGAGGAACCCCAATATACCAAATTGAAGGTCTACGAGTCTACTTTCACACACTAAACCATTTGGCCATACGACTTAAGAATTGAGAGATATTCAGATTTTAATGAGACTGCACAAGCAGACGCGTGAAGGTGGGCCCCTAGTCCCTATGTCGGTTTACCTTTATAAGATTTGATTTCCCTTCGTTTTTTCTCATTTTTTTCGACCAAATAAGAAGAAAACAGTCCTAAATCCTCTCTAAAGGTTCCCCTATCATCCAAACAAAGATCTACAAGATTTTAACGTGGTTTCACCCTTGGAATGTTCATTGAGATTGTGTTACTTCTTTCCTCCTCGTTGGTTATGATTTGAAGGAATCTTCGTAGTGAAGGAGTCTCGTTCTTTTAGGTGGTGTTGCTGTTGTTTGGAGGTAATAATTCTCACCCTTCATTTTATTGAGTGAGTCCAAGTTATAGCTATGCTATATAAGCAAGAACACGAATAGACGACTGAAAAATCGTATTTGGATAGTTATGTGATGTTGGGCTGTTTTTGAAGTATTTTATGATGTTGTTGTTGCTGGAATTTTCGAAAATGATTTGTTTGTGTGTGGTAGTTGTTGATATGAGTCTGGAAGAGAAGAAGAAGTATAGAAGGGCGATTAATTGTAAGATAAATAAGTGCACGTTGGTTCTATTATTGCATTGCAATTTTAAAATGGTTTCTTCTTGGTTCAACGTCTTGTGTTTGAGGAGACATGCTAAAATACTATAAGCTCCATCAATTTTAAGTTAATGTTCTCCCCTTTTATTCTCTTATTGCTTATGAAGAGAAAGACATGTATGTTGATGATCTTTTAATCATTGGAAGTAGTTTAACACTCATACAACAAGTGCGAGAAGACCTGCAACACAAGTTCAAGATGAAAGATCTTGGAGAGTTGAAATATTTCCTGGGAATTGAATTTTCCAGAAATACAGATGGTATTCTCATAAATCAAAGGAAGTATGCATTTGGTCATGTGTCTGAATTAGGATTGGCAGGGTGCAAGCCAGCATTCACCCCCTTGGAGTTCAATCACCAGTTGACCTGTTTTGTGTTTGATAAATGCATAGGGAAAAATGCTAATGCAGAAGTTAGACCACTTAGTGATTGTGGAAAATATCAAAGAGTAGTAGGCAGACTACTATATTTGACTATGACTAAGTCAGACATCGCCTTTGTAATTCAGATGCTAAGTCAATACATGCACTCACCAAAACAATCACGCGTGGAAGCAACTATTAGAATGGTAAGATACATTAAAGGGACTACAGGACTGGGATTGTTCATGCCAAGCAAAAAATGTTCAGAGTTGGTAGCATTTTGAGAAGCTTGTGTGGAGTCAAGGAAATCAGTAACAGGGTATGCAATAAAGTTTGGCAACATAGTGATCTCTTGGAAGTCAAAGAAACAAAGTACTGTGTCAAGAAGCTCTGCAGAAGCAGAGTTTAGGAGCATGGCTGCCACAGTAGCTGAAATAGTATGGCTTAAAGGCTTGTTCAAGGAGCTGGGAAAAGAAGTAAAACTGTCTGTAAAACTATTATGTGATAGTAAGGTTGCCATACAGAGTTGCACATCCTATCTTTCATGAGAGAACAAAGCATTTTGACATAGATTATCACTTTGTATGGGAAAAAATCCTGGAGGGACTTGTACAAACACATCATATAAGAACTAAAGAGCAACAGGCTGATCTACTGACAAAAGGGCTATGCAGACCGCAACATGAAGAACTAATTGACAAGCTTGAAATGAAAAATATATTTTAATTCTCAACTTGAGGGAGAGTGTTGAGCACATCTAAATGATTAATTATATATAAAGGCCAAGTTGTTAGATAGTTATAGAAAGTTAGTTAGAATAAAATGTTCTAGAATCATTGGTAGTTAAAATAGTCAGCTACTATATAAATGTATCACTCTTGAAGAATTAATGAAGTATAACAGTTTTTGCTCTTCTATCTTATCTTCATTCTTACAATTCTACAAATACCCCCATTAATGGAGTTTCTTAACAATTTTGATATTTATTAATGAGCATATTAATCTTGTATAATGTGTGTGTTTTTTAAATTAAAATAGGCAACCGAACTAATTATTACTGATGTTTTGTGAATTTGAAATAAAATAAGAATATATATTGGCATTTAATTTTATGATAAGATAAAATATTATATAATTAATAATTTCAAAAGAATAAAAATAAAGAATTATATTGAAAAAATAAATAAATAATATATTTCTCTGTTTTTTTTACCATTTTTTCTCTATATCAACCCTATGGGTTTATTTGAATATTTTAATGGAAAATTACTTGTTTAAAATTTTCAGATAATTTACAAAAAAATTTCAAAAATCTTAGGTGATTATTACCTATAAAGTTTTTTTCATTAAATTTTGTTGGGTAGAAAAATCCTCAAAAAATTAGATTATTTGTTGTTTTTTTCAGTCCTATGGTTAATTTTCATGTAATTTGCGGATTTCTTTCTAGAGAGGTGAATGTAATGAGTTAAATAGGCCTATTATTTTTTTGCCTAACTCATTGGTGGCCCTCTAAAGAATTGGCTCTAACTTTCACTTAGACACTCTAACTAGACTTTGTTCATTTTAGACACTTCATATAAGGTGTTGTTGTGCTATTTTGACACTTACTTTACAATCATCAAAAATATGTAATGTGTGTATAATGCACTCGCGAATGACGTGTAAAGTGTCCAGATAAATGAAGACATTTGTCATTTGTGCCGAAAATCATTCTTAAATAATGAACTTTGAGAAAGACAAAAAGTAACCAATAAATCGATGACATGTGGCCTTTTTGCCCAGATAATTAAAAAAAACATTAACCAATTAACAAAAAATATTTCGCAACCTTCTCATTGTCTTCTCCAAAATAACTATTTTGCAGAAACCCACCCCCCACTTCTCAATCATACACCAACCCTTTTATTATAGAAGAATAAAGCTAAGTCATGGATTCACATTCTTCTTAATCAATAACAAAATAGTAAAATTGAATAGAAATCATTCAAATTAACTGGAAAAAAAATAAGAAAGCACTTACAATGAAAACAAAGTTTGAAGGACAGTGAAGGAGGAGGAATAATCAAATCCTCTTCCATATTACAATAGTAAATTCCTAAAAAAGAATTTCATGACTATTTCAATATTTAAATCTTGAAATAGGTTCTTTTCTTAAATTTTTAAAACATTCGTCTTGGATAGAGTTAAGCTTGAAAAATGGAGGCTGAAAATGGGGAAGAAGAAGAAGAAAAAATAATAAAAAATTGATTAAAAAAGTTTTTCACGTGCAGTAAACGAGTGGATCACACTCTCTATGACATGTCTGCAAAAAGTGTCAAAATGACACAACGAAAACTTACGTGAAATATCTAAAATGAACAAAGTCTAGTTAAGATGTCTAAGTGAAATTTTGTGCCAATTTTAGGGGGTCACCGATGGATTAGACCTATTTTTTTTAAATGATGGTTAAATGACATAACATGCCAACTAGAATAGAAGAAGACTTTTGAGGTATTTAGTATATTTTTGAAGAAAAATAATAGTTGTCCCAATTTATATGACTTATTGTTTTTAATCAATCTAAAAAAATGATATATTTCTACATTTACTAATAATTTAACTTTAAAATGCTCATTTTATCCCTAAAGAAATAATTTCTGGTCACACAATTTTTTATGACTTATTTTGAAACACAAAAAAGTCATTTTTTTAAAAAAACTTCACGTCAAGTCAAATTAACTCATACAAATTAAAACGTGAAGTAATAGTTGAGTGATACTATTGTCTCTGAAAAAAAAGTGATTTCTGTAGGCAATTTTCAAAACATAGTGACTATTTAGAAAAATAAGGAAAAGGGTCAAAAACACCCCTTTCATTTATTAGTTGACCTTATTCTTATAGTTAATATCAAGTTATTTATATCATTGCCGTCCACAAACTTGTCACCAATTTCAATTAAATTACCCAATTTCTTCTTTTTACGTAAACCCACCACTAAATCAAATAAATTAAGTTTGAAATTAAATCTCCACCCTCAATCTCTCAAATCTTCTTCATCTCCTTCCAATTGAGGGTATGCGTTTTCCAATCAATAAATAGATTCAGCAAAACTCATTTCAAGTTCTGTCCAGTTGTCCTCCCCAAAAGTTCTTATTCGCCACTTCTCTAAATCGTTGTACACAGTGGTCAATTCCACCCGAAAATAACAACAACAAATTGAGGTGGTGTTTTATGGTGAAGTCATCAGGGATGGCGATGGCGATGGTGATTTGGGCATTTCATCAGAATGATTAGAGCATTAATAGAGAAATCGTGCAACGCGGAGTATGACATTGAGTTGAGACCTGAAAACCCTAGGAGATCCAACAAGTAGGGCATCTACCACATCCATGCTAGTTTCTCCACAAATTGAGCTGGATTTTATGCGATTAAATCACATATCTCAGTCAATGACTCCATTTTACTTTTAAAGACAAAGAGCGTGGAGTTTATTTGCAAGTGTTTCAGATAGGGGTGTGCAAAAATCGAACAGATCGGTAAATCGAATTGATAAAAGTGATTGGTTTATTGTTATTGAATTAATAGCTTTTTTGAAAAAATTATTGGGTTATCGATTTAATATTGTTTTTTAATATTGAGTTATTGGGTAAATCGATAATTTATTAAGACTAGTAATTTACTATTTTTTACTTGTACATAAATATTATTCCCTCCGTTTCACAAAGATTGACCTAGTTTGACTTGACACGGAGTTTAAGAAAATAAAAAAGACTTTTGAATCTTGTGGCCCTAAATTAAAGTTATGTCAAATATATAAAACTGCCCTTTAATCTTGTGGTCTTAAACATGTCACGTGGAAAGTTGAAAGTAAAATGTTACAAAAAAAGGAAAGGGACCATTCTTTTTGAAACAGACTAAAAAGGAAAGGAGACCATTCTTTTTTAAACGGAGGGAGTATATATTAATATCAATACCTTAGTAGTTAGTACTATCTTTGTCCTTTAGCCTTCAGTCCACACGTCACAATGACTTTGAGTTCACAATTTCACATTATAAAAAAACGTTAAAATCTAATGTAAGAACCCTATTCTTCTTAATTTCTCTTTGTGTTATGCTTATATAATTCTTTTCATGTTTGTTATTATTGTTTCTATTTTATGAGCATTTGTAAAGTTACATTATTGTGTTTTCGCATCAAATTTATTAGAAAAGTCATATATTTGTTTTATAAGTATTTTCTTATTGGTTAAATCGAAAATCAAACCGTTAAAGACCAAAATCGATAAACCAAATAACGATAAGTTGAACCGATAAAACATAAAACCGAACTGAATCGATCGATTCACATCCCTAATTTCAGATACGAGAAATGATTAATGGAGTTGAAACTCCAGGAAAATTCATATAGTTCAAACTTTTTCACAATGAAGAATGTAAGGAATTGGGTTACAATTATTGGGTGGGTCAGATTAGAGAGGAATCTGGATATTTTGTGTGAAAATGGGTTATTTTTGTTGGTTTGAGTTTTTTCATTGAAGGGTACGGGTAACAAATTTGTAGACGGTGAGAATATAAATAACTTGATGTTAACGATAAGGATAAGGTCAACTAATAAATGAAATTGAGGGGTATTTTTAATCCCTTTCAAAAAAAAAAAGGTATAGTTTTAAGTACCAAAAATGATTCTTAACACGGAAATTCCTTCTTAATAAATTAATCTATTTAAAAAACAAAAACAAAGAACAAGATTATAATTTTAATTAGGTCAATTGAATAAATATGTTATTAAAAAATAGTTGAGTTATAGTTGTATGGTAAATGAAACAAAAGTAAGTAATATTTGAAGGCTATTCCCAAAACTTAGATGAACATTTAACTCCAAACATTTCTACATTTTCCAACTTTGCAAGTTCTGCACAAACATCTAACGTCCAAACGGTACCAAGATCTTGCTTCCAGACTTGACTTGTCTACCTTTATAACTTTTTTAAAAAATCAACGGAAAAAACTTGATAGCAGTTCACTGCAAAACAACATAATATATCTTGAAGAAATAAAAATGTAAGGCTCAGCTGAGATTGAGTTAAAAAGGAGAAATTGATGTCCGCATATGACCAAAAAGATTGTTCAACCTGTGCGAACAAAAGCTTGATACACAACAACCAGACATTTCAACTGAGAATAACAGCAAGCTCAATTTTACTTTTTACTAATTCCCCCATAATATCCAATACCAATGTACTCCAAGTTTCCCAAACAGAAAACTCATTACTAGTTCCAGAATGCCTTTCTAGTAACTAAAAATAAAGAACAAACGACGTTTCAAAGCTAAACTGTCTAACCAATAGGGATTATCCATACTGCACCCTCAACGATTGGCCTTGGCAACCCTCTCAATCTCATCCTTCTTCTTGATAGCATAACTACACGTACATAGAAAGAATAAGTAGGCAGAGAATATAGTTACATTCATTAAGGATTAAACGAATATAGGAGTAAAAAGATGGCAATAGAAAAGATTACCTGTTGGAAGATCCCTTGGCAGCATTAATGAGTTCATCTGCAAGGCATTCTGCTATGGTCTTGATGTTCCTGAAAGAACTCTCACGTGCACCAGTTGTGAGGAGATATATTGCCTGGTTGACACGACGGAGTGGAGAAATATCAACAGCCTGCCGCCTCACAACACCAGCAGAACCTATACGAGTTGCATCTTCTCTTGGTCCACTGCATCACACAGGTAAAATGGTTATAAATGGGAAGGAGAAAATGAGAATGGCTGCAGTATCTCAAGTATGCCGCGACATTAAAATGGAACAAAGAAGACATGGTATGCAAATCTTCTAAAATTAACAAGAACCTCAGCAAGACAAAGTCAAGCTAATAAATATGCAAAAATCAGAATAATCTCTAAACCTGTTGATAACAGCATCAACAATCACTTGGATTGGGTCTAGGTCAGTCAACAGATGGATAATTTCCATAGCATGCTTAATAATACGAACAGCCATCAACTTCTTCCCGTTGTTCCTTCCGTGCATCATCAGTGAGTTGGTCAACCTCTCCACAATTGGGCACTGAGCCTTTCTAAACCGCTTGGCTTGGTACCTCCCAGCAGTGTGTGGCGTATATGTAGGATGCTTGTTAGCAGTAGCAGTTACGTAATCCTCAACAGAAATATCACTAATCTGCATGAGATAATAACATTTAAGAGAGAATTCAAGAGAACATAGACTGAAGTTCTCCTTTGAGCATTCCAATGAAGAATCCACCTACAACTACGTTTCCAACTTAACCACCAAGGATTTCTGTGGACTCTCAGCAAGTAATTTTCAGTCATATAAATCCACCATTTACCAGGTAACAATGATGAATAGGCACACCTTCTGTAAGGTTGTCACTGTTGGCTTGTCATGGATTGATTGAACCAACACTATTCTGCTCAATTTGAGCATATCATGTTTAGCGTGCATGTTTATTTGAATAAAAAGATCAAGCCAGCAGGCTATGTAATTGATAGACATACCTAAGCAGTGTAGTGCATAGTGTTTCAAGTTTCCTAACCATGGTTAAGTCTTCAACGCATTGGACTTGAGGACCGATAAGTAGGGCTGGGCATGGTAAGGTATTGTACAGTATTGAAATCTTCGGTTCAATAATTTTGATTTTTAAAAATACTATACCATTACCATATCAAATTAATTCTGTATGGGCTGATACTTTTAAGTTTGGTTTCAGTATTTGCGGTACGTTAAATTTGAACTAATACTAGTTTATATATTTGTCAGTATTATAATAAAATATATGAATTGTATACCTAATCATACACTTTGTTATAGTATTTGGTAATTCAATATTTATTATAAATAAAATCAAATACCAAAAAATATTAAAATGCATATCAAATGCCATAATATTGAAACCACTGTGTCAAATATTTTGGTTTCGGTATGGTAATTCGGTATCAACCCTACCATGCCCACCCTTATTGATAAGTCACATCTCCTACTCTACAATTAGAGTTTGGCTAACGCTAGAAACAAAAAAATTGAAATGTTTATCCCTCCTTAGGATTTCGAAAATGCCAAGTTTCCTTCAATTCGACATTATTGTTAGGCAAATAATGAAAAGATATATGAATTGGAGAGGAATAAAATTAAAAGGAAAACAAACCTGAACGTCGTCATATGACCAACGATTGAAAAGCAAAACATCAGTGTGAGGCTTCTCTTGCTGCTGCTTTTGGTTGTCCACTGCTACTACTGAAGCTTCCATTTTTTCCTCTTTTCTGAGCGGGGTTTAAGGAAGTGTCGATTGGAGAAGAAGGAAAACCCTAAACCCACTTATGCGGTCCAAAATAGCCTTCATTCTAAGATTTGGCTAAAAGGCCTTTTTGGCCCACTTTTCCTCACTCAACTTGCTCCAATTTGTTCTTTTGGCTACTTACGCAACTTCTAAAAAATTTTCAATAAAAATAGTTGCATCTATATATAAAGAATAGTGATATAATATATAGATATATATATATATAATGCATCACAACTATATATATTCATATAGGCGGAATGACCTGGGAGACTTCTGTACTTGGCTCTGTTTGTCAGTTGAACCCTCTTACTCATTACTTTGTCAACCAAACCCTTAAACTCATCAGAACACAATATTTTAAACCCTTTTGACCATTGACCGAACTTATGTGACATTAATATTGGTGAGTTGGAAATATGTGTGATTACACACGCTTGAAAGAGAGTTTAAATAATATTTTACTTTTAAAAAAATCAATTTAACAAAATTAAAAAATAAGATCAATCTTCTACAATCCTCCTTCACCCACTCACCCACCCACCCACGACTTTCTTCTTCTCCAGCAGCCCTCTCTCCTCTACCCCTCACCACAGCCCTTAACTTTCTTCTTTCTCCAGCCCCACATTCACTCTTCTCCGCCTCTTCTTCTTCTTCTTCTTCTTCTTCTTTTTTATACAAGTCAGTAGCCTCAACTTCTTCTAAAATTTTCGTTATTTAGGTTTGAAAAATATTAGTCTCATTATTTTATTAGATGGTTTCAACGAGGAGATGTGGATAATGTGAAGGATGGTTTTGATTATTGAAAATTTTAAAACTCCATTGATAAGCTTGAAAAAGCTTAAAAAATAATAAATAGGTCTTGTGAATTTGTAAAATTAATTAAAACCTTTGATTGGGGTTCACTGAGTTTGTGTTGGTGAACTTGTAGTTGAATTTACAAGATCAATCGAGAAGAACTTGATTTAATGGGTATGAATTTAGTGCTCAATTTGTGACCAAATATGAAGAAGATGACTATTTGAAAAGTTTAAGAAATTAAAAAATCGATCTATTTGATTTTTTATTTTTTTTAGCACTTAATTTCATACGTGGCACTAAAAAATGATGTGGAATTCCACGTGTAATCGCGTTTATTACATGCACACTGACCGGAGGAGAAAGGGCATAAAATGTTGTGTTCTGATAGGTTTAAGGGTCTAGTTGGCAAAGTCTTGAGTATGAGGGTTCAACTGACAAACAAAGTCAAGTACATGAGTCTACTACCTAACAGTGAAGTTCAACATTTGATTAGACAAGGATCAGATCATGCACCACTACATGTAGTATGCAACACTTCACAGGAACATGTTATGAAACCTTTTAGGTTTCTAAACTTTTGGACAAAGCATGAGAATTTAAAAAGTTAATTGCTGATGTATGGCAGGAGGGAGAAATTACTGGCAATCCTTTTACAGTGGTGCACAGTAAGATGAAAAAAGTAAAAATGGAGTTAGCTAAATGGAGCAAGAAAACATTTGGGAATATTTTTCAGCAAATAGCTACTTTAGAAGATGTGATCAAAACGAAGGAGATTCAATTGGAGATGGCACCTACAGAGAGCAGCAGGGAAGAACTTCACAAGGCAGAGGCAGACATTAAAAGATATAAGCATATAGAAGAAGAATATTGGAAACAAAAAGTAGGAATGCAATGGTTCAAGGATGGGGATAGAAATACAAAGTTCTTTCATGCTTATGTCAAGGGAAGAAGAAGAAAGCTGCAAATAAATGCCATTCAAACAAGGGAAGGAGACATGATTACAACAACTCAAAATATTGGGGAAGAAGCTGTCAATGTTTACAAGAAACAGTTCATGGAGGATCAAGAGGTCAGTGATTATAGTATGCTAACACATATTCCTTCTATTATTACAGAGGAGCAAAATGAAATTATGGTGAGAATACCCACTAATGAAGAAGTGAAAAAAGTGGTATTTGCTCTGAATGGAGATAGTGCTAGTGGTCCAGATGGTTTCTCAGGTATGTTTTTTTAGAGCTGCTGGGATATTGCAGGGAAGGATGTGACCAATATGGTAAAGGCATTTTTTTGTGGGCAAGAAATGCCCAGGTATATCACACACACCAACCTGGTTCTTATTCCTAAAAAGGAGTTGGTAAGCACTTTTGGAGATCTCAGGCCTATAAGTCTTAGCACCTTTGCAAATAAGATCATTTCAAGAGTTGTACATGAAAGAATAGCCACTGTATTACCTAGTTTGATATCCAAAAATTAGACAGGTTTTGTCAAAGGTAGAAACATTACTGAGAATGTACTGTTGGCACAGGAGATAATTAGAGACATCAACAGAAGAAACAAATATCATAATGTTGTGGTGAAGCTGGATATGGCCAAGGCCTATGACAGGGTTTCATGGAAATTTTTGGTGAGAGTAATGAGAAACTTTGGTTTTGCAGAAAGAATCATAGACATGATAGTGAGGCTCATTAGCAGTAACTGGTACTCAGTATTGATGAATGGACAGTCTTTTAGTTTCTTTCAATTTACTAGAGGACTAAAGCAGGGAGACCCCTTATCACCTACACTTTTCATTATTGCAGCAGAGGTTTTTTTTAAGGGGTTTAAACAGTCTGTTTGAAGATCCTGATTATATAGGATATGGGATGCCCAAATGGAGCCCAACAGTAAATCATCTGTCATATGCAGATGATACCATCCTATTTTGCTCAGGACAAACTTCATCTATGAGGAAAATGATCAACATCCTTAAAGGGTATGAAAAGGTGTCAGGACAAATGATCAACTTGGACAAGAGC
>JAJOOR010002342.1:0-41419 GCA_036250505.1 Solanum acaule | reverse complement strand
ACTTAACAATTTGTACTTCCAACAACTCCATGGACAATCCCTATAGCCTAGTTATTCTTGCATTGATCTTTTGCACTATTCTTGTAAGAGTTCAATCTTTTGATTTTGCTTACAATGGATTCAATAACTCAAATATCATTAGAGATGGAGTTGCAATTATCAATCCAAGTGGTGCACTTAAGCTCACTAATAGATCAAATAATGTTATAGGTCATGCTTTCCACCCCAAACCTGTACCAATTTTCAACTCCAGTACTAAAAATGTTACTTCATTTAGTACATACTTCGTCTTCGCCATCGTCCCTCTTGAGAAAACCTCTGGTGGCTTTGGATTTGCTTTCACCTTATCACCATCCCCGGGTTTTCCAGGTGCTGAGGGAGATCACTATCTTGGAGTCGTCAACAGGATGAACGATGGCAATGATACTAACCACATCTTTATGGTTGAATTTGACACTGTGAATGGTCACAATGAAGGTGTGGACACAGATGGAAATCACATTGGGGTCAACAGAAATGGCATGAGGTCTATAGCGTCACAACCAGCCAATTACTATGTTAATGGTACTTCTAGAACAGAGGAGGTACATCTACTAAACGGAGAATCAATTCAGGCTTGGATCGATTATGATGGAATGAGCAAAGTGGTAAATGTAACTATATCTCCCATAACAGTTCTAAAGCCAATTCGACCTCTGATCAGTGAGGTCGTAGATTTATCTCCTGTGTTGAATCAAACTATGTATGCTGGTTTCTCAGCAGCCACGGGAGATAAAGCGAGCTCTCATTACATCTTGGGTTGGAGTTTTCGGTTGAATGGAGCTGCTGATCCTTTAGATCTTGATAACCTACCAGTTGCCCCACCTGAAGTGGTAAGACCCTCTAAGAATTCCCATCTCAAAAGGGCCTTGATAGGAACATTTTGCTCCGTGGTTATCCTGCTCCTTGGAGCATTTTATATCTATAGAAGAATGAGGCAGCATGAAGTTCTAGAGGACTGGGAGCTGGATTGTCCTCACAGGTTCCGATATAGAGATCTTTACAAGGCAACTAAGGGATTCAAGGAGAGTGAACTAATTGGAGTTGGGGGATTTGGTGCTGTTTACAAGGGTGTTTTGCCTACTAATGGAGCCGAGGTTGCAGTGAAGAAGATATCGAGCAATTCTCTTCAAGGAATGAGAGAATTTGCAGCGGAGATCGAAAGCTTAGGCAGGTTAAGGCACAAACACTTGATCAACCTACAAGGCTGGTGCAAGAACAAGAATGATCTTCTCCTAGTGTATGACTTTGTCCCAAATGGAAGTCTTGATTCATTACTTTACAGACAGAAAAGGGACATTGTTCTAACATGGGAACAGAGATTTAACATCATCAAAGGGATTGCTGCAGGGCTTCTTTACTTGCATGAAGAATGGGAACAAGTGGTAATACATCGCGATGTGAAGAGCAGTAACGTCCTAATTGATGGTGAAATGAATGGCCGATTAGGGGATTTTGGGCTAGCAAGATTATACGACCATGGCAAGAATTCACACACAACAAATGTTGTTGGCACAATAGGGTACATTGCACCAGAATTGACACGGACAGGGAAGGCCTCAACGAGCACGGATGTGTATGCATATGGTGTACTACTTCTTGAAGTAGCTAGTGGAAGACCTCCTATTGTCTATGAACCAGGGAAAGGAGCTTTAGTACTAGCTGATTGGGTGATAGAATGTTTACAACTAGGTAATATTCTTGATGCAGTTGATCAAAGGTTGAATTCAGTCTATGTAGATAAAGAGGTTCAAATGATTTTCAGACTTGGGCTTGTTTGTTCACACCCAAGACCAGAAGCTAGGCCAACAATGAGACAAATAATGAAGTATCTCAATGGAGATGAATCACTTCCAGTTTTTGAGCAGCAGTTGAGCTGTGTTGGATCTGATAGGGTTGATGAAATCACAGCCAAGTTCTTGGAAGTGTTTTCTACTGATACAATAAATATATCATGTCGTTCGCTATCCGTCGGACAGATATCATCTAGTTCACTCCATTCTGGTAGATGAAAACTCTGTATAAAGGACATACACTCTTCTTTTGTTTTGTTTAACCACTTTGTTGGGATTGATTAAGTAGCTTCTATTTACCCAAATCCTGTTTTTCTTCCTCATAATTCTGCAATTTAGATAGGTCATTTATTTCTAGGCTCATTCAGCATTCACAAGTTAACATAATCTCACTTCTATGTCTGCAATATCACTTATCACATCCTATATTTTTGTTTATGTACAAACTTATTTTACAGGAATTCTTGAATGTCATAAAGATATAGATTCTAATTTAGTTGAATATCATGTTGTTTTTAAATATTATCTTGTCACCATATGCTTAATTAAGGGGAAAAGGGTTAAAAATGCCCTTAACGTATTTCAAATGGTTCAAAAATGCCCTCCTTCCACCTTTTGGTTTAAAAATGCCCTCAACGTTTTTTAAGGTTTAAAAATGCCTTCTTTTAACAGTCGGCTGACATGGCAAATGTGACATGGATTTTCTTTACCCATTTCAAAATATATGACCCACTTAGTCTAAAAATCCATTTAAAAAAAATCGACCCAATAGGCTGATCATTTTTGGGTCGTTTGTTCCCATTAACTCTAGTTCTCTTCTTTCTTCTCCTTCAATTCATCTGTTCTCCATTCTCTAGTTAATTGCAGCAAGAAAAAGATGGAAGAACTACAATGTTTGGAACAATCAATTTCTTCATGTAGGTAATTGGGGCTCATCTTTGGAATACTGCTAATGAGCTTTTGCGAATGAATTTTTGGGAAAACCAAACAATAAAATATGATATTAATAAGGATTCTCCAATTGCAAGTATGATATACAAGAATAGAGTAATGTCATCAAAGGTGAAAATTGATTACAACCATCTTGGACAACTAATTCTTAGGATTAAAATTCATACAATAACTCTAAGGAATAGTGCATTCAAAAAGCTAGCAATTAACCGGAAAGTTATGCATAAGTAAATCTTTCAAGGGTATTAGTTCGCAGCCGCAATACGGAAAATATCAAGAAGAAGAAAATTGAATCACCGAGCAGCCATAAAAGGAGAATCGAACAGATGGGTCGACTGAGAATCATGCTAAAATGGAGTTCCAAGGATATGTTAGGTTAATATCTAAATGGGTTTGTGGGTGGGTTTGAGTTTTTGTAGCATAGATGGGTCGGGTCATTGGGCTGAATTTTTTAAAAAAAGCAAACTATATAAATCCCACTAGTTTAGTACCTAATTACTAGGATTCAAGATAGTTTTGATAATTACATCCTATACCATATTTTGTCCGTCGGATACATGTATCATTACTCGTCATATACATGTATCTGACGGTTTGAATTAAAGAGATACATGTTTTAATATTTTGGATTAAATGTGTGTAACTAATTTCCTTAAATAAAGAAGTAATTTAGGCTTAATTAACAACTCTAATTGATTTACAGATTCATTAACATATCAATTCTAACAAATCTTAAAACCACAATAATTCTCTATTTGAAAACTTATTCTTCTTGGCAACAATTCTTCTTTTGTTTCTTGCGTTTGATTATTTTTTTCTTTTCATAATGGTCAATATCACCATAAAAACCAATGGAATACTTTTCAAGGATAATGCTACTTACCATGATATCATTGAAGGTATTCCCAAGCAACTAAAAATCGATTGTAGTCGCAATGTTTGAGACTGAATTTTGGAAAATCTACTTCAGTTTTTGATCTATTCCAATTACCCGACCTTCTCTGCAAATCATGTTTCTATGGGAGGAGAATGAACCTCTAGACAAGATATGATTTTTATACAGAGGATTGTTAGTTTCACCTCTTATAATTATGTACTAATGTATTTCTGACAAGATATAGTGTGTGATATGAAATTAGTCGCAATGTTTTAGAGATTAGATACAATGTGGAAGACAATTCGACTCCAATTGAGATTCAAAATGAGATGAGAATGAAGTTTATGAAATTAAAAAGACGTAAATATGATTTTGGATTTTATCCATTATGGTGAAATAGCTTTTGAGTCGGATACATCGATTAATGTTCGATTCATATTTTTTTCTCTGTAATACAAGTTTTGATTAGTCTTAGATACAGTTAGTTTATGTATGAAACATTGTTTTGTATATCTTTTTTTTCTTCAAATAATGATGTAAGCTATTTACATTGCTTTGTATATCTTTTTTTCTTCAGATACATGATGTAAACTATTTTTGAATTTAATGAATAAACACTATGTTAAGCATTCATATAAATGCTCTGAATTGATTGATCTGAGATGTTGTTCAAATACATTATAACTTAATGAATGCTTCTTGTGATATATTTTGTTCAAGTACATTAGATAGACACACAATTCCGATAGATACATGATAGTAAATAACTATTTAATATTTCAGATGCACCATCTACCTTGTTAGATATGTTATTGATTATCGTTTCTAAATTTTATTTATAATAAGATACATTTTGTTACGTCAAATACACATCTATTTTTGTTGTTCATATACATGAGATGGGTAGTAGCTCATATAATTGATGTGGTCTGTTAGATACACTGTTAATTCTCTAAACTAGTTAATATGAATTTTAAGTTAGATACATTGTAATTTATTATTATTTTGCTAAGAAGAAATAATTTTTTATAGTTTCAGATACACTATTTATCATATTAGATACATGTATCTTAAACATCTATAAAAGACATATAACAACATGCTTAGATACATGAAATAATCATATCAGATACGCATCACTGCCATGTATAGATACATTGAATGAAACATGTTAAATATATGAAATAAAAACTAAGATACATAAGATGAATTGTATGACCATATACATGACATATATATTGCAACTAAAATAATACATTGGTGGGGGTGAGGGGTGGGGATAGACAATTTACGGAGGAGGTTGGGGGAGGGGGGTTGATGAGAGAGAAATATATTTGGACCATTAATTTTAATATTTAAAATGTTAAGATAATTAAGTAATCCTAGTTTCAAGGAATTTGTGTATCTAATTATATTTTTTAAAATATATGGTATAAAATATTAAAAGTGGTAATATATGTAATTGTTTAAAAGTAGAGATAATATTAGTATATATAGTAGGAATGTATGTCTAGTTAGGTAGTTTTTCCTTAAAAAATAGGTGGACCAATAAGATGAAGTCATTTAATGACTTAGCATTTGCCATGTCAACGGGCTGTTAAAAAAGGACAATTTTAAACCTTATAATAACATTGAGGGCATTTTTAAACCAAAAGGTGGAAGGAGGGCATTTTTGAACCATTAGGGATACGTTAAAGGCATTTTTAACCCCTTAATTAAGTGTGGGTGGGTGGAGGAGGCGCTTAGGATTTGATATGAAAATTTCAGTTTATATTTTCGAATTAAAGAAACTACAATTCAAAACCAAATAATGTCAGACTGGATTGGATATTTTAAGTTTGGTTTTGATATTTCAGATTTGACTTTTGAGCCCTTAGTAATATAAATCAATAGTCTCAATTCACCAAATAATTTGTTGACTAATGTATGTTGTACTTGAAAACCTAAGAGAATAGGTGTAAGTTTTGTGTTAATGAACTTTGGTTACATAGATCGTATCATGTCTATTTTTCTTGTATTTTTACAGCTTTTATAAGTATTCATTTGGACTTCTTTTTTTTGTTGTTGGGGGGGTCTATGCATTAGTCATTTCTTGATTAATTAATAATCCGTTGTGCTTGAAAATCCCAAAAAAGGTACAGTTTGTTTGAGTTGATGAAAAAATGATCAAATTTAAATGACGAGTGTCAGGTTTAACTAAGGAAATGGTAGGAGTTGTTGTGCTATTGATGGCGGTAAGAACACCTAAGGAGCATGTTTGATCAGGTTTTTGTTGTTTTTTCTAAGTGGGGTATATGAGGAAAAAGGTATTAATAGTCAAGAGACCTTACACCTTTTTTCTCAAATACCTTAGTATAACAGCAAAAACTCGATCAAACAAGCACTTTAGCATATTCTTATCGACATCAATACCATAACTATTCCCACTATTTTCTTTATAAACATAAGATTCATCATTTAAACTCGATCATGCTTCCATTAACTCAAAAAAATTGTACCTTTTCTAGGGTTATCAAACACAATCAATATTAATTAATCAAGAGATGATTAAATCCATAGACTTTTCCCACCCCACCAAAAAAAAAAAGAGGTCAAATGAATGCTTAAAGAAGCTGTAAAAACAGTAAAAATAGAATGATACAATCTGTTATAACCAAAGTTCCCTTAACACAAAGATCACACCCTTTTCTGGGGTTTTAAAATTTTTAGATTAGGTGGTATTTGCCTGTTCTCTTAGAAATTTAAGCATATTAACTGAACCTTACTATTTGAATTAGTACAACTAAGAAATATAAAATTCAGAAATTATCTAAAAGAATGAAAACTCACAATGATCTTCAACAGAGAGTAGGGATGGCAATTGGGGCAGGGCGGACGGTTGTGGGGCAAACCCGCATAAACCCACGAAGATTTTCACCCACCTGCATGATTTTTATTTTATAAAAAAATTGTACCCACTCCACTCCAACCCACCCCATTGTCATCCCTAGCAGAGAGTAAGAAAGATAGTAACAGGGGAAAGGTTACCATAATAAATTTTTTGTTTAGATTTGTGAAATCACAGAAAGATGAGTTACTGGAAGCTGATCAAAAGAAAACTGCTGACTTGTAATATTATAGACTAGACAAAGTTATAACAACAGCAGGCTACCAAGACAAGGTGACCTTGACACTTGAAGCTACAAGTCTGCATACCAAAAATTTAAAAGGAAGAATTTCAACTTTCATAGCCAACACAAGAGATGCAAGCTTAGTTGATTATATAAACCCCACCTTGGTAACCTGACAACTTCAGCCTCGGCAATATGGTGGGAAAAAAAAACAGGATTCCTAGATAAAGAGCAACTCTAAGATACAGCTCACCCACAAACAGAGAAGGCGCGCCCAATCATTCCTTGTGTCCAGGTTGCTGTTTCCTTCAGCTGTTCATCATCGGATTGAAGACACTCACCCAACAGCTGTTCGAGAAATGCAGGATCTTTGAATATGGTCTTTGCACTGGAACCAAGAGCATCAGCTAGATCTCCCAACACAGCTACTGCTGCTTTTGTTACACTCTCATCTCTACAAAAGAACCACAATACACATGTTAGAACTCCGAAGGTCCAAATATTATAAGAGATTTGAAATGTCCATGAAATTCAGTTAACAATACCTTGGGCTGTCTTTGGCAACCAGTTCAATGAACTGCAAGAGATGAGGAGCATGGGGTAACATCAAGTTGGCCTTTGTACTCTTAAATCCTTGAAGAAGTCCAGAGTATGCTTCAAAAATACTGCGTCTGAGCTGGTTGCCATACTCTAGCATTTCATCATCACTATTGTCTAGTTGTGCACACATTTGAGCTGCACTTTGCATCATAGGTAACGCATACTGAAGGTACTTCTCAAAGTGTTCACCAATAGCAAGCGCAATATCCCCAAAGCAGGAGAATATGGGAGGTTTTACCGATCGGTTAAGTTCACCGCTAGATAAATCTTTAAGAAGAAGAGTCATGATCCCATCACAGTATGGCAAGATCTTGTCATCCAATGCACGGCAAATATCACCAACCACCCCCACTGAGATGGAACAAACCTGGTATTCTTCAAAATTCTGCAGCCCCATCTCAATATACTTGTAAAACTCTGGCATATACTTCAAAAAGTCCGATCCAGTTGCATAGGCCAGAGCACCAATAGCAAGCATGGCCTCTTCATGGACAGTTGAGCTACGACAGGCAAAAACCTTCAGGAACAACATCATGATCTGGTCAGCAACTTGGAGTATTATAGCCTTGGTTTCATCAGCACTACTTAGCTTCTGAATAATAACCTGGAGTACACCACATAGAGAAGCCTGTAGATCTCCCTGTTTTTCTCTATCATCAGAGGATAAAATCTGAAGCTCAAAAGTTTGTGCCAACTTGTCCATGATAACAGGGCAAAGGTGATTAATAATCTGAGATGTTTCAGAAAGATTAGAGCACCTAACAACTTCATTCAAGGTTTCATATGCTGTGGTTCTGAGCTTAGAACCACTGTCGGTCCGATCAGCCGTTGCAATAAGAGAACTAATAATCTGAGTTATAAATGGAGTGAGCAGAGACGAGCTTGTCCCAGCATCCTCATATCCTTGAGAAAGAAAATAGATAGCCCCACAAACTTTTTCGGCAACATGAGGAACATCTTTTATACTCTCTAACAGCACCTCCACTATTTGTTGGAGATTGGCTGGTGTGATTACTGAAAATCCAGAAGCTGGAGTGTGCAGCAACTCAAAGATGCGGCTAAGAGTCCATGCTGTGGTATCTCTAATGTGCTCATTATTATCCTTCATCGCATCAAGCAGATGCTTTAATCCAGCATGGACCATGGGAGATAGCTTCTCGATGCTTGGACCTTCAAGTATTGAGCCAAATGCATATATGGCAGCCTCGCGTGAGCGCCAATCAGGTTTCATTATGTTCGCCTCCACAAAAGGCATTACAAGGGGAACAACAGCATCTCCGACAGTTCTGGCGACAAGACCAAGACATGTTCCACCAGCCATAGCCAGATTCCAGATGTCATCATCCTGATCCTGTTCCTCATCCTGTTTCAATAAAGTTTCCAGCAGCATTGGAACTAATACTCCGAGGGCCTTCTCGATGAAACGGGAATGTTGCACACTGGAATCCCCACTGTCAGGGACCTCATAATCTTGAAGCTCTATCTCTTCATCACAGATAGAACTCCAGAATTCAATTGCTTGAAGGGAAACAGCCTCCTCATCTTCTTTTACTGCTTTAGCTGTCAACTGGAAGAGAGTCTGCATGTAAGGTTCAAGCAACTCGTAATACGTTGACGCAATAGAAACAAGACACTCAAAAGCAGCCTGCCTTAACTGTCCCTCCTTTGCTGTGGCTGCCTCACAGATGACCTTCATAATATAATTTCTCTCCATCTCATTGTCAAAGTTTGTCTGAGCAAAATCCAGAGCATTATACAAAGCTCTAGTTGCAGCGAGTCTGACTTCAACACTTTCCTCCTCAACATTCATACCTTGCACAACAGCTGTGAGAACAGAGTTTACTTCATCTTGGACAAGATCATGGTGAGATATCTCCTCACACACATAACCAAGTGTTTCCAAGGTTGCCTGTTTAACGGATGCAGGACTTCCTTGTTGTGTCATGTTAACAAGCAATGAACCAATGAGCTCTGGCCATTGTTTCTGAGGAACTTCAATTGAAGCTATTTTAGCAATCACTTGGGAAGCGGTGTGACTTGCCTCGCGTACAGATGATCCAAGACAGCTCAAAAGCAAGCTTTTAATTTGGGACTTACAAGATGAATCAATTGCTAGCCACTGTTGAACAAGCTGTTGTTTCCTGACAGTTTCTTTAGCATCCAGTGAGTTTTTAAGCACAATACCAGCTAGTCTACGAGATTCTGTAGGTTTTCCATCATTTGAGAGCTCAACAGCTAGTGAAAGAAAAAACCCCGGAAGGTTTTGCTCTCGGAACTGACTTAGATTAGATTCTGCCTCAGTCCGAATCTTGGCATCTGCTGATTGAGCAGCCAACAAAAACTGAGTGATCTCAAGAGCCATGTTTCCTACAAATTGAACAAAGTTAGGTACTGTAGCAGTTTCTAAAATTCACAAGATATCAAGTAATCAAGCCACACCTTAAAGAAAATTACATGACTCTCTCCTCTAGTGATAGAAGCACAGTCAATGCAACAAGCAACACTTTAAAAATACTCATTCAATTTCACATACAAGGAAACATATTATCACAACAGTTAAAAGCGCTTGATAACAACAAAATAACAATTCAACAGCATCTTATCTCTATAAGTTTTAAAATAGGATAACATCAGTAACCTTCAACAAAAAAAAAACCAAACCCAAATTTTTAGGGCTTCTTCTATTTTTTTCCAATTTTTATAAATAAAAAAAACAATCAATCAACTAGTAGTCAATACAAATAACAAGTTTGGGTGTCTATATCAATCAACCAAAAGTTCTCCACGAACTCAAACAAGAAATTAAAAATGCCATAAGAACAGAACTCCTTGCTCAATTCATCAACAAAAAACAAATCTCATGTTCCAAGTTAACATCAATTAATACAAAATTAACTACATTTATACTATCCACAACATATAATCAACTTCAAATACAAACAAAGCAAGTAAAAACAAAATCGTCAACGCATACACAACTGTAAAAACACAAAAACCTAACCTAAAAACGTTGAAATCAAACAGATCTAACTCATAAAGAAAACAAAACCCAGAAACAATTTCAAAATCAGTAAAAGTTGAAAAAAAAACGTTACCTTTCAATTAAAAAAAGAAGATTAACCTAGTATTTCAACTTTTGGAGATTCTAACACGAGCTAGGGTTTTGCCTAGCTCCAGAGAACAAAATCTATCAAACAGTTTTGATTGAGAAAAAGCCTTACTATTGTTTGTGAAGATGAATTTGGGGGAAATGGAGAGCGGGGGTGGGGGTATTTTCGAATAGTGTGAAGAAGCGGGATATGGAGGAGGTTTATATATTTGAAGAGATAGAAAAAACCCTACAAATACTGAAGATAACTTTAACCCTAGTGTTTTTTGAAATTCTCACACGTGCCGTACTTATGGCTCATGTTAATTAGTTGGGCTGGGTTATTGTTGAGTTGTACAACTGATGAGTCTCATGAGTTGGGCTTCATTTCTGCGGAAAAAGAAAGTTGGGCTTTACTTTTTAGGAAGAGCAAACAACATAAATCCCACTACTTTAGACAATAATTATTTGAAATTTTGGTAAATTTCTAAATTACTTTCTATACCATTTTTTTAGTTTGATACATGAATCAAAAGTGGTTAGATACGTATATCTATCTTAAAGGGAAGAAATTCGTTGTTTAATTAATTTGAATTAAATGGTGTAACTTAATTCCATGATTAAAAGAGTTAAAGTATGGGGATTTAACAAACAAACGGATTTGGTGGATCAATTCATATCAGTTGTTACAGGTTTTTGAAAAAAAAATTAAATCACATAGATTAACAGATCTAATGTTGTAAACTTTGTCTTCTTCGTCGATTCATTCCTTTGAATCCTGAATTTTCAAAGTTTTTTTTTCAAATGGGGAATTCGTTATTTTGTTGGATACATGATGTGTATGTTTTTGTGTATTTTAGAAGCATGAAAAAATGTGTCTTATGTTAGTGTATCTCTGACAAATAAAGTGTATCTTGGATAAAACATTGTATATGACATTGTTAAGAGAGTAAAAATCTAATGTTGAAGAGTAATAAAGGTTTTTGTAGCATGGATATTTTATAGTGTGTATCTCAAACAAATGAAGTGTATCTCGGATAAATAATGTATACATCATTGTTAAAATAAAAAGATCTAATGTTGGTGAGTAATAACAATTTATGTAGCATTAATATTTTGTTGAGCATGTATCTTAGATAATAAATTACCACAGATACATGGAAAATTTGTCATAATTTTATAGTGTGTATTTTGGACAAATGAACTGTATCTCGGACAGATAATGTATACATTATTGTTAAAATAAAAAGATCTAATGTTGAAGAGTAATAAAGGTTTTTGTAGCATCAATATTTTGTTGCACATGTTCTTAGATAATAAGTTAGCAAAGATACATGAAAAAATCGTCATGATTTTATAGTGTGTATCTTGGATAAATAAAGTGTATCTCAGACAAATAATGTATAGATAATTGTTAAAGTAAATATCTAATGATGAAAGTAATGATTTTAACTTTTGCCAACTTTTATTTTGCCACTTACCCAACTTCAAAACTTGAGATACAACACTTGAACACTTAAAATATCACATAACACATCATTCTTAATTTATTACCCACCCTCCTGGTCTTTCCACGAAGATACGAGTCAATTTATACATTTCAAAAAGTCGGGGTTCAGTCCTTAGGAGTTGCCAAAATTTAGGCAGTGTATCCTTTGTAGATGTCACTATCCAAGAACCTGAAATGCAAAATTACTAACCTAGGCGTCTCACATGATGACATAAATAGCTAAGCACTATAGCTCCACCATAACAGTGCGAACAGATATACAACAACAACAACCACAATAATAATAAGCAATAGTATATATATATATATATATATATAAAAAAAAAAAATCAAATAGGTATCTTACTTTACAGCCCTAATATAAATTGATATGACATCACCCTAGGGTATGAAACAAGTGAGGATATTTGGACCTCATGCCATCCTCAGCTTCCTAGGTCACCTCTTCTCTATTCTTGTTTCTCCACAATACTTTAACCGAAGCCACCTCTTTGGTCCTCAATTTACGGACCTGCTAATCTAAAATGGCAACTGGAGTTTCCTTGTAGGACAATCCTCTGTGATCTGAACATCCTCAACTGGGACAACCCGAGAAGGGTCTCCCACGCACTTTCGTAGCATCGATACATGGAAAACTAGATGAACAGATTTTAGCCCCGAAGGCAATTCTAACTCATAAGCCACTTGTCCTACCCTTCGAAGGATCCGGTATGGCCTAATGAATCTTGGACTAAGCTTTCCCTTTTTACCAAATCGCATAACACCCTTCATAGGCGAGACTTTTAAGAATACCCAGTCATCGACACAAAACTTTAAGTCCCTTCGTCGCATATCTGAGTATGACTTTTGTCGGCTTTGAGTTGTTAGCAACCTCTCCCGAATGAGCTTAACTTAGTCCACTGTCTATTGTACTAAGTCGGGTCCAATCAACCCTGACTCACCTACCTCGAACCATCCAAGGGGGGATCTACATTTTCGCTCATACAAAGCCTCATAAGGTGCCATCCTAATGCTATAATGATAATTATTATTGTATGCGAGCTCTATAAGAGGCAAGTGGTCATCCCAACTTCCCTTGAAGTCTAGCGGCACGCCCGTAACATATCTTCGAGTGTCAAAATTGTGCGCTCAGCCTGACCATCTATCTGAGGGTGAAAGGTTGTACTAAGATTAACTTGTGTCCCTAGTCCTTTCTGGAAGGACTTCCAGAAGTTGGCGGTGAATTGTGCTCCTCTATCAGAGATAATAGATACTGGGACATCGTGTAGCCTAACAATCTCCCTAATATAGAGCCCTGCATAGTTTTCGGCCGTAAAAGTAGCCCTGACTGGTAAGAAGTGGGTTGATTTTGTTAGTCTATCAACAATTACCCAAATAGAGTCAAACTTGTGACGCGGTCGAGGTAACCCTGTAATAAAATCCATATTAATTGCTTCCCATTTCCACAAAGGAATGGCTATCTCCTGAACTAGCCCAACGGGCTTTCGGTGCTCAACATTCACCTGCTGGCAGTTAGGACACTGTGTCACAAACTCAGCAACGTCCTTCTTCATCCCGTGCCACCAATAGATCTCCTTAATATCATGGTACATTTTCGTCAAACTAGGGTGAATAGAATAACGGGAATGATGTGCCTCTTCCATAATCTAATGCAGAAGCCCTGCAACATTCGGAACACACAATCGACCACTATTTCTAAGGACTCCATCTCCTGCTAAAGTCTGTTGATTCTGAGCCTTGGCTCTGAGCTACTCTAATCTAGGATCCTCTTGTTGCCGTGATTTTACTTCTACAACTAGAGATGATACGACTGTGTCCTGAATTGTTACCCCACTATCTTCTGCCTCTAACAATTTGACTCCCAAGCTAGCTAACTGATGAAGCTCTTATGCTAGCTCACGCTTCTCAACATCTAAATATGATAAACTACCCATAGATCTTCGACTGAGGGCATCAACTACCACATTCGCCTTTCCTGGTTGATATAAAATGTCCACGTTGTAGTCTTTCAGTAACTCAAGCCATCGACGTTGTCGCAGATTTAACTCCTTCTGTCTAAAGATATATTGAAGGCTTTTATGATCTGTGAAGATGTCAACATGAACGCCATACAAATAGTGTCTCCAGATCTTTAGCGCATGCACAACTGTAGCCAACTCTAAATCGTGGGTTGGATAATTCTTCTCATGTTTTCTCAAATGCCTTGAAGCATATGCGATAACCTTACCATGTTGCATTAGAACACATCCCAACCCAACACCAGAAGCATCACAATACACCACATAGCCTTCTGAACCGTCTGGCAATACAAGAACTGGTTCTGATGTCAACTTGTCCTTCAGCTCTTGGAAACTATGCTCACAAGCCTCAGTCCACTGGAACTTAGCTGTTTTTTGAGTCAGCTTCGTTAATGGGGCTGAAATTGAAGAAAACCCCTCTACAAACCTTTTATAGTACCCAGCTAACCGTAAGAAACTACGAACCTCAATCGGAGTCATGGGTCTGGGCCAAGTCTTTACGGTCTCAATCTTTTGTGTATCAACCGCAATGCCTTAAGATAGGAAATAAACCTACCTTTCGACGTTACTGTATCACCTTTCCATTCCTGAACTGCCTCTCCTGGAAAGTGGAATCTAACAATTTTTGTCCGGCACTCAACATTAGCATAACAAGACGCTAACCAGTCCATACCTATAATGACATCGAAATCGACCATCTCTAACTCTACGAGATCTACAGAGGTCTGACGGTCGATAATTTCTATCGTGCAACCTCGATAAACTCTCCTGGCAATAATAGACTCACCAATTGGTATAGATACAATAAAGGGTCGATCTAATAACTCTGCTACTATACATAACATCCCCGCAATAAATGGAGTAACAAAAGACAAAGTAGATCCAGGATCTATCAAAGCATAAACACAATGGGAGCAAATAATCAATGTACCTGTCACAACATCTAGTGATGACTTTGAGTCCTGTCGGCCGGTTAATGAATATGTACGGTTTTGCCCACTACCAGAACCAGATGCTCCCTCTCTGTCTCCGCCTCTACCTCTACGTGCTGAAGTCTGGGGTCCACGCCCTGTAAACTGTGCTGATGAGGATGAACCTACTGCTGACCTGGTCGACTGACCTATACCACCCTGACCTATGGTAGGGCAGTTTCTCCACCCATACCCTTCATGTCCACAAGAATAACAACTTGTGGAACCCTGTCTGCACCTCCCGACATACATCCTACTGCAAGTAGCGCAACGGAGCGGGGATGTCCTAGCCTAGCCTGAACCCATCTGCTGCTGCGAGCCTGATGCTCGTGAACCCTCACCTGGGCCTGACTGTTCTTGACGATCAAATCTACTACCCTGGAACTGTTGTGGTGGAGGTCTAAGTGGCCTAATAAAATATCGGGGTCTAGAACCACCCTGAAAATCTCCTTGCGAACCAGCGGGCCTAGCCCTCTTCTATCTCTCTCTCGACCCTCTCACTCGTATATTGTAGATGTCGGCGATCCTCTATGCCCTGTGCAAAGGCCTGAATCCGCGAGATATCCATATTATCATTTAGCGCAGCGTTAGAACAAGCATTGATATAGTCTGAGTCAAGCCCTCCCACAAATCTACGCACCCTGTCATGCATCGTATCAACAAATGCTAGTGCATATCTAGCCAATGAATCAAATCTCTGCCCGTACTCTCGGACACTCATGACACCCTGTCGGAGGTTCAGAAACTGGTCCACCCGGCCATCCCTAATCTCTCGAGGCAAATAGTGATCTATGAAAACTTATGTAAAGCTATCCCAAGTGGGTAGAGATGTATCTTTTCCCCTAGATGTCTCCCAACTTTCATACCACAATACTGCAACATCACGCAATTGAAATCCTGCTAACTCAACTGACTCAGTCGTTGAGGCATGCATGACTCTGAAGATCCTATGAAGCTGATCAACAAAGTGCTGAGGGTCTTCTCTGTGATCTGTCCCTGTAAACTGTAGAGGATTCAAGGCAAGAAATTCATGAACTCTCAAACTTTCGGGCCCTTCAGAAGGTCCAGCAACATCTGGCTCAACTGGTTGGCACTGTGCAGCTACTAACTGTGCTAACATATATACTGCACTCTTGAAATCCTGATCAGATGGAATATGAGGAACTAGAGGTGGTACTGTTGGTGGAGGCGAAAGTCCTGTAGCCCTCGGAGACTCCTGAAGCTGTGGAGAATCTATAGGGGGCTGAGAAGATGTCTCCCCCTGGGTCTTACAATAGGCTACCTCCACCTATGGTACCTTGCCGGTACTCTCGCTTGCAATTGTATCTAGCCCCTGGCTAGTTGTGGTATGTCTAGTGTCAGTCATCTCTATCTGCATACAAGTATCAATTATAAGCCAGAAACCTCAACCCTTAAGACACCGCTCTATAGCACGAGGTGAGCAAACGAAGGATAGTCATACTAACATGCCCGGTAGCTTCTTGCTTATCAGATGTGGTGCACAACACATTTATAAACAAGACTCTATTAGACATGGCTTGCAGACTCCCTAGGATACTAGACGTGGCTCTGATACCAATTTTGTCACGCCCCAAACTCGAGGGGAACAACTCGCTCCTAATGCCAAAACTCAGGCCCGAGCCGACCCTGCTGAACCATTTGCTACTAGCGCATAACAACCACACACAATCAAGAAAACAAACAAGTATATCTCGGCTTAAAACTAAGCCATCAACCGGCAAGGCCCCTGTCAACTGATCTATAAAAGAAATAGCTTCTCCCAGGAGATCATATAAATAAATAGCCAACTAGCACAGAAGTCCTGATTGGGCCATTGAGGCCACCATGATATCTATACCAAAACAAAAAGCAAGTATATATCAATACAATACATCAAACAACTCACAAGCTTCAGCAAACCAACAACATAGGCCAGTATGGCCATAACGTAGCTATACACCCCACACGCTAGTCTGCAAGCATCTAAGAGTAGTAAAGATTAATGGGACAGGGCCCCAGCCTACCCATAAAGATATATATAACAAAAGGTAACAAACCTCCCAACTCTGGCAGCTCTAGAGGAAAGGGGTTAGCCAACCGGATAAAAGTCAATCCTACTGCTGAGGAGGTCTACTCGGTCGTCTGTCAGGATCTGCATGCATGAATGCAGCGCCCCCAAGGCAATGGGGCGTCAGTACAAAATTTTGTACAGAGTATGAAAGGCAATAGACTATGATAAGGTATCCTGATATACTGGAATAATCTGATAAATAAATCAAGGATAAAATAAGTGTACTGACCTACTCCTAAATCTAAACTTATCAAAAATAATAAAATAACAACCTAACCAAGCTCCCATAAGCTTGGCAAGTACAAACAGCACACAAGACCACCTACTCAGGCCCCCATAAGCCCAGAAGGTGCCAATCAACCTATATACTCCTATCGGTAGTCCCCTAGCCCCGTAGGCAGTCACATAGCCCTCTTAGGCATTAATATAACCCCGTAGGCAACACATAGCTCTCTTAGGCATCAACATAGCTTATAGACAACTCATAGCCCTCTTAGGCAACAACATGGCCCTGTAGGAAGCACATAGCCTTCTTAGGCGTCAATATAGCCCTGTAGGCAACTCAAAGCCCTTTTAGGCATCCATATAGCCCTGTAGGCAGAACATAGCTCTTCTAGGCATATATCACATTCCTGCAGCTAACCGCAATAGCCTCAAGGGCAACAATAACAATCCAATTGCTAAAAGTGAGCAATTTAGTTATAAGTAACTTATACAAATAACCTCTAAGTCGTGTCCAACATAGGGACGCTACTAACTGAATAAGAATCCCGACAAGGGAGGATTATATCAATTCGAGCAGCCAACAATCAACAATCACGGTTACAAGTATATCAAAGATAACAACCCAAATACATTGCTTCAAAGCTTTAAGGAAACATGCCGTAAGTAGGGAATAGCCTTAACATACCTTTTTCGCTGAATTCACGTGTCCTAATAACTTTAATCACAATACCCCTTGATACTACAACAAGGCAGGATCATAATCAACACAAAAGAATAGAAGATACAACGAAAATTTGATAAAAGATATGTATTTCTGCCGCAAATTGCTATTTGCAACTTATCAAAGCTAGAGTCAATGAAATAAGGGTCTTACCTTGATTATAAGTTTGTAATACACCTCAAAACTTTAAAATATGCCCAAACCCCTGTTGTCCACACACCAAAGTATGATATGCTAGGAAATTGATAAAACAAATTATACCATGTTGACGAGCTCAACGCGTAGAACAACTTTTGTCAATGACTTAAGTCACGAAAATCAGTAACTTGGCTTGTCCTAGAAGTGGGTTTTTTAGGTTTTGTGAGTTTTCTGGTTCTTCACAAAGGAAAATGAAGGAAAAATGAAGAAAAGTTAAAGAAGATGATATATATAAAGTTCCACCGACCTAGGGGACCCACCTCACCTACCTATTTGCGCAGTCTTACAAAAATGTGAATATCTCTCCATTCTGAAGTCGTATGAACGAACGGGTTTATGCGTTGGAAACTAGACTCGTAGACCTTCGATTTTATAGGTCGCGGGGACCATAAATATTAATAGATTGGGAGAAAACGTCTAAGACATTTGACCCAAATTTCAGACAAATCTTTAAAAAGGAATTTACGGTAACTTTCGCCAACTTTTATTTTGCCACTTACCTAACCTCAAAACTTGAGATACAACACTTGAACACTTAAAATATCACATAACACATCATTCTTAATTTATTACCCACCCTCCTGGTCTTTCCACGAAGATACGAGTCAATTTATGCGTTTCAAAAAGTCGGGGTGTTACATGATAGTTCCTAACTTAGATCTATTCTCCGCTTGAATTTTAGAATGAATAGTCAGATACTGCATTGCAAAATCGTTAATGAAACGATACAAATAAAAAGTTCTTTTTATCGACAATTCAATGTTAATCAACAACAAATTTAACAAGATTCATACTATTTTATGAACTATCATATATTAAAATAGTATGGAGAACAAACAAATTCAACCAATGAAAACCCCCTCAATTTGAACTTTGAAAATACTATATCTCTTAATCAGATACATGAACATGGTGTCAAACAAAGATACATTAATCGAATAAAATATTACTTTACCTCTATATATAATGTAACACTTGGATACTAGTAGGCTAAACTAGAGCCTTACGTGAGAGCTCTAGGGCTTTACGTGAGGGTTAAAGTTGTAGAAATGACTTCTCGAACTTAGAATGAAGGGTTTAGGGATTAAAAGTCAAGGAACGACTCCCCAAGGACCAACCAAGGGTCCTTGAGGAGAACCCTAAAATAGCCCCTAAAATCTTCCCCCAAGGCAGTGACCAACGATGGAAACTCACGCCCCGTGGGCGAGGGTCGTGGGTCAAGGCCTGCTATAACACCCCGTAAATTAGTAGACCATCTAGGGTTAAATTAAGGGCTAGAGTTAAGACTTGAGGGCATGAATCAAGACAAAGGGGCAAGGGCCGAGACAAGAGCCAAGACTGCCCTATGTTTGCCATGGCACTGCCCATGACCACGAGAGCCTAGACGGCTCGTGGTGCCACCCGTGGTTAGTAAGGCATTGTGCCCCTTAAGGCTGCCTTAAATTGACTCACCTTAACGAGCCACTTCAAGGCCAGTGGTGAAGACCACGACCTATGGGAAGGCTCATGAAGATACCTTAGAATGAGGGAGGCCAAGACACATTAGCCAAGCCACTTCCCAAGAACCACGGTCAGGACCACGGCTCATGAGCCCTGTCGTGGTGCCTGGCACCATGGCTGCTTAGTGAGGGGTCGTTTAGTAAATTTCTTTTTAGTTGGTTTTAAGTGGGGGGTCATTTTATATGGAATTTATACACCTAAATAAACTATTTGAAGTCATTAACCACCCTAACTAAGGCATTAATTCCAAAACTCCAAAAGATCCCAAAGTTCATCTTTTAAAAAATCCTCTCTCTAGAAAACCCATAAAGAAGAAGAAGAAGAGAGGGTCAAGCTAGGTCAACTTCCTCCATTGATACAAGCTTTGTGAGGGCTTTATAATCAAGGTATGTTAGCTTATTCATCTATGGATTCTTCCATCCATAGAGCCCCCTAGATTTCCCCCAATTGTGAAGATAAAACTCAATTCTAGCTAGGGTTTCTTCTTATGTTGTGGGTAGTGTTGAGTATGATTCCAATTGAGTGGATAATACTTGTTTATGATTGTTTTAGTGTTAAATTATGATATTATGATGATATTATATGTTTTTCATGGTTAACATGATATTATGTGGGTTTATGCCATAAAAGGTGAAATTGAGTATTTATAGGTGATCTTCTAGAATTGATGTTATGAGTAGTAATTGTTCAAGAATAGAAACATGTAAACATGAATTTAATTACATTATAGTATTTGTGATGGATCAAGACTACTAAAGATTGAAGTTGAACCTTTATGAAGATGTATGACTAAAATCACTTAATAATGAAGAATGTGATTAGAATGCCTTGAAATCTAGATATGTATGATGATTGTGGGAAGTAAAGCTTTGAGAGTAAGGCTTGTAGTCATGAATGATGATCACTAGGGCTTCTAGAGTAAAGATAATATGATGAACTATGAAGGCTAAGGCTTGGAGAGTAATATCTCTATGAGAATAGAAGACTAATAAATAGAATTGTGATGAAAGATCCTTACCTACCTAATCTACCTCATGAATGTTTGAATGCATAAAGTGATAGAATCACATAAGTTAGGATGATATACATGTTTAGTGCATGAACCCTAGGTGTGAAGATTGAAAGTATGCTTTGAACCTCAAGGAGGTGAAGTATGAGATTATGCTTGTAGCAACTGAACTACTTGAACTACGAATACATCCATGTCTAATGTAGTCATTCTAGATATGTTGATTTGATATGATTATGAATATATACATGTCTAATGTAGTCATTCTAGATGTGTTGAGTTATTATGGGCTTTGACCCTAAAAAGGGCAAGATATGATATTGTGAATGTTTTTATGAAGTTTAGTACATATTTTAGAAATACTTTGAGAGTAAAGTGAATATGCTCATGATCTAGTTGTTGTATTGTAGAAAGGTTATCCGAATATACACACTTAGGCATGAATATGATATGACGTGAAGGGTTTGTCACATGTAGTGATTCTAAGGTTGGAAGACTAGTCTCACCTCTTGAATCTATGAGTTATGTTGGATTTAGTGTCAAGACATTCTTCCACAAATATGAACTTAAGTCAAGACTTAATGTAAACTCAATAGAACTTAATGCCTAGCACCGAGTGGGTATAAATATGAGATGGAAGCATATTCGATAGTTGAGTCTGGTTTCCCAATGAAAGCTTCTACACTAGTTGAGTTCGGCTTTCCAAATGGGTTCTTTCTACCTTAGTTGAGTTCGGGTTCCCAAAGTATGTATCTCATGAGATGGAAACCTTCTACCATAGTTGAGTTCGAGTTTCTAGTAGCAATCTCATCATCCCATAAACTACGTGCCCTCATAGGTTACTTAGCTATTGGATCCACCTAACCTAAGAGTATGGTTCTAGCCTAGGCAAGTAGGACAACCCCTTTTCGGTGTGGGGTAGACACCGGATTCCATGTTAAGCTCACATGGTTTATCTCAGTTAAGGCTTATGTCCCCAATATGTTAGTAGTATGAACAAGAATATGAGTTATGAACTATGGGTACTTAAGAAGCTTTACTTAGTATGGGATCTTAGTTATGCATTGCACAAGTATGCTTTGAAGGTATCTACGGTATGTTCATTTTATGTTATGATGATTTATGTAATGAATATGCTTATGGCTTATGCTTATGATATTTGTTTGATGGATTGTTGCCCTAGTTGCCTTCCATGATATGATTGACTAAAGGTGATAGGATCCCTTGTCTATGAGAAGTAAGCTAAATGATAAAATCAAATATGATAAAGAGGTATGATGGCCTAAAAAGTGGTACTTAGACTAGGTGGGATTATGGGGTCTCAGCTATGCACTGCACAAGTATGACTTGTAGGTTACTTAAGGAGTTTCTTTTATGTTATGAAAGTCTAAGTATTGGCTAAGCCATGAATATGAAGTATCTCTTATGTGTATGGATTATGCTCTATGATGATGAGTGCTTACATGATGTCTATGTTGGAGGTTGCGCTTATGACTATATTGTTATCTCATATGCTTTTAGTCTATGCTTTAAGATGATGTCTTTAATACTTATGACTCAAGTTAATTGTTTCTTATGATTATGGTATATGTCTTATGTTGACTAATGCCTCTTATGTGCTTATATTGATGGTTTATGCTAGCTAACATATATAGTACATTTTGTACTAATGCATACTCTTGCCTATATTCTTATCAAATGTAGGGTTTGGTGATTTTGGGTTCCATTCTTGAGGATAGGTTTCTAAGGACCAAGGAGTTGAAGAGTTGGCGAGTCCTCATAGCTTCGAGGACAAAGCCACTATTTCCTTTATGTCTTTTACTTTCATGTTTTGAGACTATTGTATAGGTTGTGTCCCAAAGGTTATATTCAAAGTTGAGTTTAGATGGTTTGAGACAAAGTGTAGTAAGACTTCCGCTGGTTTTTATAAAAAGACTTCAATTGTATGGAAAAAGTTTTAAAATTTCCGTATTTTTCTATTACCTTATGTAATGATATGCTAAGGGATTGTATGAGACCCTTTCGGGGTCAAGTACGTCATGTTACATCTAGGGTGTACCCCTGGGTCGTGACACCTGCCAACCAAGCTCCATTACATCTATCCACGGAGGACCAGCACGGCCCGTGGGTCCACCAACAGCCCGTGGGTCGGGGTCTCGTGGGTGAGGCAACTTGGTCCCTTAAGTTGTTTAAGTTATGGGTTAAGGGAATGGTCTAGAATTAATTAGTTATTAAGTAGGGTCATTTTATTAGTAATTAGACCACCTATATAAAGCTAATAGACCCCTAAATACATTGATCTAAATCATTATTTCAATTCATCCAAAGAGACCCAATTCCCTCCAAGAAATTCTCTCTCTAGAAAGTAAAGAAGAAGAAGAAGAAGAAGAAGAGAAGCAAGCTAGGTTAAATTCTTCCATTGTTGCAAGCTTTGTGAGGGATTTATAATCAAGGTATGATAGGTTATCCATCCATGGATTCTTCCATCCATGGTGCCCCCTATAATTCCCCCAATTGTGAAGATGAAATCCCTAATTCAAGTTAGGTTCCTTATTATGTGTTTTCAATGGCTAACCCTAGTTTAATTGATGAATTTGATGTAATGTGGGTTTATGCCATGTGAAGGGAAATTGAAGACTTGGAGTCAATCTTCTAGAATTGATGATATGTATAGTATTTGTTCAAGAATAGAAACATGTAAACATGAATTGAATTAGGTTAAGGTATATATGATGGATCATGACTAGTAATGATTGGGATTGAATCTTTATGGTGAAATATGGTTAGAAGTGCTTAAGAATGAAGCTTTTGACTAGAATGTCTTGTGACCTAGGTATGTATAATGATTGTAAGAGGTAAATATTTGAGAATAAGGCTTGTAGTCATGAATGTTGACTTCTAAGGTTTTCAAAATAAGGTTAATATGATCTATATTATGAATGTATGCATGTTCTGGTAGAATCTATGTAAATGCTATGAGTACACTTTGAGAGTGAGGTGTTAATGATTAGGTTGTTGTTGTGGGCTGATTGAAAGATTATTCTCATGAACTCATAATGAACTTAACATAAAAGGTGTTCTTACATAGTAATGGTTCTAGGTTTGAAAGGTGATGAGTCCACAAATTGGACTCATCTAGGGCTATATTTTAATAGAAATTGTGTCCTTGAATGCTTATTTTATCTGATAAAAACACTTAAGTTTCAGGTATTTGAAGTTTTTAGTGGAAGCATAAACACTTAGGCGCAAAAAGGAACAAAAAGGCTGAAAAGAACGAAGAAGCTGAAGCCTAAGCATCGCCAAGCATGCTTGGCGATTCGCCGAAGGGACGCACTCCGCCCTTTGTTCCAGTACGCGAACCCTTGAAGGAGAAGGATAAAAAAGGCGATGAAAGGAGAAGCCGGTGTTTCGCCGATCAGTTCCACGAAGCAGAAGTACACCGCCCAATGATCCAGATCGCATAGATGCTGAAAGCAAAGTACAAATGGCAATGAACTATAAGAAGGGTGAATCGCCGAGTCATTTGGCGTTCGCGACTAACCTCGTCGAGCGATCTGCCATCACTATTTTCTGAAGTCTATAAATACTAAACTCTTTATTAATTTTAAGAGAGTCGAACCATTATTATAATTTACAGATAGAATAGTACTTTTTGATATTTTTTCTCTAAGTTTGAGAGGGTTTTGGAGATTTGAAGAAGAAAAGGGTTTCATCTTTTAGATTTGGAGTTAGGTCTCTTGGATTCTTATTCTTGGCCTGCAACAAGACTTAAATCTTCATACCCATTTGAATGCAAGCTCATTTAGGTATAAATTTCTATATCTTGATGTGTGGCTAAAAACCCCAATTCTTGGGGTGTGATTTAGCGAATATAGGTTAAAATTGTTGTTGGGTCTTGCTTGCTGATAGATTGGATGTAGTTTAATGGTGATTTCATCTAGTAGTTGCGTATGAATCTAATGAATTTGTAGTTGCAAATACAAGTTTATTTATGTGTTTTTGGCTTGCTTGAGAGAGGTCGTAAAACTAAGACTACTAGATTGATGGCCTAATGAGTGGGCCGACATGAGGTTCAGCTCGAGAGAGTGAGCCCTAGTCCCATATCCTAACACTCAGCTCGAGAGAGTGAGTGGGGTAAGGCGTAGGCTGGTCCTCATGCGACAAGTGGGTGTCCGAGAGGAACCCATTTGAAACGGGGTAAGTTGCTCGAGAGAGAACTTATTTCCACATAAAGCTTAGCCTAGTCACTATTACTCTATAAATTTTCTATCGAAAGCATGTACCCAATAATTTAGATTAACCCGTATTTCAGTCATATCCCAAGAATCCCCCTCTCATTGCTTAGATTTCCTTGTTGATTTCACTAATTTTAGCTTACTTGTGACAAAACCCCCCATTGTTAATTGACACATTTGTGTCCCCCTTCTTTAATTTATAATGTTTTACTCGTTAATGTCTTTAGCTACGACTAGGTAGAACTAAATTTTATTTTTCTATAAATTCTCAAAACCACTCTCTTGGGACGATCCCAACCCTTGGTTGGGTTACTAAACTATTGTACGATCGTAGACACTTGCATCGAAAGTTGTGTCTTGATTATGCAAACATCAAAATGGTGCCGCTGCCGGGGAGTGATGTTATTTGAGAATTTTTAGATTAGTAGAATTTTTGTTCTTCTTAGTTGTAGTTTACTAACTTTATTTTTAGTTTTGTTTTCCTTTGAAGTTGTTGATGTAGGTAGGTGCCCTAAGCATGGCTGGGGGAAATGGTGACAACTTGGTTGAGATGAGCCAAAAAATTGAGAGATATTTCAAGTTTACCGCACTGGTACTCAGCTGAACGAGTTATCCACCAAAATAACAGAGGTGTAAAACCAGTGCAAGAGTCAAGGGAGGTACATACCTCCTCACGAGAGGAAGTAGTCTAGAGACCGGGAGAACAATCGCGTCGAGGACACACTCCAAATCATTCTCCAAAAGATCACCGAACAAGATCGAATGTTGGAAGAGATGAAAGAGAGTATTGACGTGTTGAATCAAATGGTTGGCTCTCACTCTAGATCGATCCAGCTGATCAGGACACTCCTGAATTATGCAGTGCCTCTTATTTACTCAAACGAACCATTGGGGTGACCTAGTAACACTATGGCTAACCCAAACGATGGGGAGTGAGTAAGGACTCACGTCGTGCCACGACGTTAAATAAGGCACTTCTTGGGAGGCAACCCAAGGTTTTTAATGTTTTATTTTGCTTTCATAAATAATGGTGTGTTAGTGGTGCAGGTTTGAATGAGGCAAGTGGTGAAAAATACAGATTGATGAGAAAATGGTCAATTGGTGGATCGCCTAAGAGGTCGGCGAGTACAACTTGACCTGCCGTTTGGCTCAATTCAAGGTTAAACCAGAGCCTGTAAAACTCGGCGGACATACAAAACAGTTCGGCGTGTCGTCGACCAGGTCGGCGACATCGATGCAAATCGCCGTCTTGACCCCCCAAGAAACTGAAAGAACTTTAGCAATCGGCGGGGTAAGTGATCACTAGGCGAATTGCCGAGTGAATCGGCGAATGCTACTAACGTCGCCGAACAGGCGCGAACTGGATGGCTTATAATGGCCAAGAGACTTCAAATTTGAAATTCTTCACTTTCTCTCACGCTTGAATCCCTTAAATTCACACTAAGGTAGCAGCTTCTTCAATTTAGCATTTTAGTTTGGGACTTGTGCTCAGAATTGGAATACTTTGCTGCCTAGCTTTTCAAATCGAATTTAGTCAGCATTGAAGGTTGGTTTCCTTTTCCCACATTTACATTTGAAAGTTTTGTACTCATTTTCCATAATTGTTTTTTAGTGATGTGTGCTAGGCCTCTCTGGTAGGATTAGAATGCTTAATTGCCTATTTTAATTTGAAAACCTTACCCGTATTGTTTGGTTGTCAGTATGCCTGTATTGAATGCCTTGAAATGATTGAAATTTGATTGGGCTATGCTTGCATATTGTTTAGATTGATTGGGTGAAGTTTTAGTAGCCCACATTTGTGCTTAGATGTCAAAAATTTGCTCAAGGATGGAGTGGGTAACATCACTCTTAAGAGAAAATATCGTCAAATGGCCAAATTTGGCAAAACCAGGAGAAATTTGAATATCTTGTGGTGATGGGTAGCATGGATCCTGTTTGAATTCCATGAGTACATGCTTTGATTTTATTTTCGGGGGTTGCAGAATTGGATTCGGGAAGATGGGTTGAAAATAGGCACGTTTGGGCCGATTTGCGAACTAGGTCGAGCTCGCCGAGTGACTCGGCGATTCGCCTTATGTCCCCATCTTGCCGATAATTTGGCGCTTTGATTGATATTTAATACTGTAACTCTCGGCGAGGAGTCATAGGGCTCCGAAAGCAAACGGCGACTCGCCGAAAGTATTCTTATCGCCCTTTGGTTGCACTCCTGAGTCTGTGTTGCACTGTTACTTTCGGTAGATAATCACTTGCTCGCCTAAAGTATTTAGCGATTCGCCGACCAGGTTATTCCATCGCCGAGTTGCCAAAAATTTGCAAGTTAAACTCTTTGGCGAGCGCGAGCTAGTTCGCCAAAAAGGTGCAGCGATTCGCCGACTGGATCGACGAGTCTTTTTGCAATAAGATTCTATATATTTGTGTTGAGTTTTGCCTAATCTCTTGATCTTTTGCAGATATGGTACGCACAAACTTAAACAGGCCACCTAAGAAAAAGGCAAAGGGAATTGCGATAAATGAAGGAGGATCACGTCCTTCACAGAAAAGAAACTAAGATCTCCCACCGGGAGATAAAGGCAAACGAAAGAAGCATATTGCTAGAAAAGGGTTAGCTATTGAGCCAAATTTTTCTGAGCCAGAAGATGAACAACCCTTGATTTACCGACAAAATAGGCTCAGAGATAGACCTCAATTAACACCCACCAAAGTTTCATCAACTACAACTCCTCCGACCACTGAATCAATGCCAGCCCCGGCACCACCTCCAGTGGCCCCTGTACTCCCCGTAGCTCCACCTCCACCCAAATTGTTAAACAGATTGAAAAGCGATGGTTTACGAACCATTCTAGAAGAAAAGTTACTATATGTGGAGGGTTTGGAAGGGAAGCATGCTGAAGTGCTTGGCACGCTCAGGTATCATGAGTTTGAGCAGTTCATTAGGCCACGGGGCCTTTACATTCCTTCCTGGGTCCGGGAAATCTACTTAGCCTAAGAAGAGTTGGTCCCGAAAAATAAGAAAAAGGCTAGCGAGTTCCGATCGATGAAGTCGGTTACGGTCAGAGGCAAGGAGGTAGAGTGTCACAACGATCATATTAATGTTGTATTGGGTCGACCGTTGCACTCGATACTGCCCTACCAGGGTTTGCCTAATGTTTCGTCCCTGGATGACTAGAAGGGTTGGTTAGCTCCGATAATTTCTAACATCACCCCAAAGTGGATGGATGTGGGAGCTCCTATTGAGAAGAGGGATATTGAACATCGCCTCCCGGTACTGGTTTGACTTCATCAGCAACACTATCATGCCATCCCAGAACGAGTCCATTCTGTGTCATCCTAAGACGGCTTGCCTTGGTTCTATCATGGCCAGGAGGCGGATCGACCTGGGACTGCTGGTTTCACAGGAGATGGCTGTGAGAGCCAAATAGACACTGACGTCTCTGCCATTTCCTGTTCTGATCACTGAGTTATGCCTGCATGCCGGAGTACCTCGGGATCCTGCTAGCGATATAAAGGTCATCCCGTCTTCCTCCACCGATATCCGACGTATAGAGGCCGAATTCACACGATAGGAGGTTGACAGGAGAAGAGCAGCTCCAGCAGATACTTCTCCAGAGGTCAATGTTGATTGATTACCAGCAGAGGCACCTTCGCCTACTCCAGCCTCTGCGCCCTCAGGTACACCCACTCATTCTTTCTCTTCCTCACAGGTTTAAGGTGTTTCCTCATCCTCCCAGCCTGCCAGGATCACTCTGACCATGATCCTGAAGATGGGGCAGTTGGCCTATTCAACTGATATGCGAGCTACCCCACTGGAAAGGTCTATTCCAGAGATGATCGACAGGGCCATACTAGCAGCACTTACCCCCCTTCAGACTTCTGTTGATGCCTTGACAATGAGAGTTATGGCTTGTGAGAGCAGACAGAGGGAAACCTCTGAGGTGATGGCTTTAAAAGCCTAGATTGCAAGTTTGAGGAAGGACGTAGACTATCTTAAGTCTACTGACTTCACTTCACTCATAGAGAGGGCAGATGATAAGGATGTTCCTGAGAACACCGGAGATGTGCAAGGGGATGGTGCAGCACATGCAGAGTCGAATTTAGAGATCGACGAGGAGTTCATAGCAGCACACACTGAAGAGACACAGGAGAGCAGAGATGAGAGCATATTTAGAGACTTGCCAGATCTTATAGAGATGGTTGTGTAGCCAACGATCCAGACATTGCCGACTGAGACGTCCACAGCAGCTCATTGCTGCTTCGTCTGAGGCTTGCCAGATCTTATGATTATGTCATTATCTTTTATGCTTATGGATTATGTCTTTTGTTGACTAACCCTTATGTTATGCTAACTATCATATTTAGTACTTTTGTACTAACACATACTCTTGCCTACATTCTCATCAAATGTAGGGTTAGACGATTTTGAGTTTCATTCTTGAGGATAGGTTTCTAGAGGAGAAAGGAGTTGAAGATTGGTGAGTCCTCATAGCATTGAGGATAAAGCCACCATTTCCTTTTATGTCTTTCTTTATGTTTTGAGACTATTGTATGGGCTATGTCCCAAGAGTTATCCAAAGTTGTAATAGATTGTTTAAGACAAAGTGTAGTAAGACTTCCGTTTCGTTTTATAAAGACTTTGATTGTATGGAAAATGTTTTAAAATTTCCGCACTTTTCTATAATCTTATGTTATGATATGCTAAGTGGCTTGTATTAGATCTCTTCGGTGTCAAGTACGCTATGTTACATCTAGGGTGTACCCAGTATAATGTTGTTTATGTAGAGTTGGTTATGAAATTTTTACAAGAAAAGATGTATTGAGTTGGTTGAGAAGAAGAGGGTAATGAAAGATGAAGGAGAATAACGTGAAGAAGTGGATTGAGATATGGAGACATGGGGAAACTGTTGTGTTGAAGAGAGATAAATTGATTTGAATTGTAAAAGTCCCACTAATTATAGTTATTAATTACCATATTTAATGGGGTTGTGTATCTGATTTAATTTTTAAAAATATATGATATAATTATTAAAAAGTGGTATTATATGTAATATTTTAAAACTAGTGATAAAATATGTTTTTATGATATGGAAGTATGTCTAGATAGGTAGTTTTTCCTTTTTGGAAAGGAAATGAGTCATTCACTCATTTGTACTTTTATGAAGGAAAATAACACTTGTACCTCAAAAAGGGAAGAGGAAGAAGTAGTGGTTCACTGAAAACATATATATATTAATGGCATCAAGGAGGAAGAGACATTGATTCAGTGAAATGACTGCTCAATTACTGCTTGCTATTATCAGAGTATATAGATACCATCTAAGTATGTATATACTCCGATGGTATCAACAGTGGTTCAATGAATAGAACAAGAGGGACGATCAGCTAAATAGTTTGGGTTGTGGGTCCAATTTGTGTAGGTTTCCCTTTTATGAATAACTTACACAAATTCTACTATTTTAGTACCGAATTATTTTTCTTTTCTTTACTTATTATTATTTTGCTCTCGGATATATGTATTTGTTGTGCCTAGATACATGTATTTGTGATACATATTAGGTAGATACATTTCAATCAATGTGTCTTATTAAGGGATATAATTGAAAGTCATTAATTAAGGAGAAAATTGTGGTTGTAATTTAAAGTTATTACTCTCTCTGTCTCTAATTAATTGTCCAATTTTTCTTTTTTACTTGTCCATTTTGACAAATCAAGAAAGAATATTTTTTACATATTATACCCTCAATTAATCACTTTGAAAAAGGTTGAGCTTCTTGAAAATCTTAAATTTTTAATTCATACATTTCATAATTAATAGGGGTAAAATGGTAAACTCACTATGTCAAAATCATTATTTTCTTAATAAGTGTGTCAATTAAAAAATGGACAAATAAATAGAGACAGAAGGAGTAATTAAAGGAGAAAAATATGATTTTAGTTGAAAGTCATTAATTAAGGAGAAAATATTTATCTGATGTATTAATAATTTTTCCTCCATTTATTTGAGAACTTTTTTATCTATGTACCAAGTGCAGTTACATCCTTGCATGTATTTATATGTTTATCTTATACCTACACACAGGAGCCTATGCTAGCATGACCTAATATGTGTTATTTATTTTTTTCTCAAATTATGTAATACAAATAGAATTTAGAGAGTCAATTAAATTTTGATATGATTTTTAGATATTTTTTAATTATTAATTATTATGATTAATAATACTTTTATGTAATTTTAAAAATAATATATGTCATTTTCTCTATCATAATTTAGGTGGTATTAATAAAATTTGTATAGTCAATCTAATCTATCTATCTAATCTAATCTAAATTACTAAAAGTAGGAAGATCGATAATGTAAAGTTGAATTACTGTTTTGCTCCTAAACTAAATCAAAATTTAATTAAATATCTAATTATCAAAATATTAAATAGTAACTAATATTTGAAAAATCCACTTAAAACAACATTAATGCTTCAAATCACTAATTAATCATTATGTCCATAACGTGGTGAAGCTAAAAAGTTGAAAAAAGTAGTCTAATGTAGACAAGAATGATTCAATAAATGTTAGATTCAAAACTAAAATTGCATTTGAATAGTAATTGTTCATTACTATTTAGAATTAATAGCTGAATATGAAAGAGTCATTCTCCACCATTATGTAGGAATCAGTTTTAGAATTAAAATTTGAATTTAAAAAGTCATCCTTTAATTCTATTTAAGAACCAACTTATTGAAGGTCATATTTATGTATTATGCCTATAAAGACAAATGCTTATCACACAAGATCGGATGAAGGAAATTGCACAATTCAACATGAGATTGAAGAATAGAGAGTTAGAAGCTGCAAATGAGGAATAATAAAAAATATTTTGATATTGTAGGCTTTTGGAATAGTAAATATGAAATCAAATTTGGCATTCTTCTTCTTTCACTTATATTTTGATATCATTTTCCTTTTAATATTTTAAACTTCCTTATATACCCTTACCGTCAATATTTTGGGTTGTGCATACCCTTGAGACTAACGGCTGGACACGTGGCTACATCTCAATTATTTACCTAATTTTTTATTATGTTTTTATCCAAAATTAATAAACCCACCCATCTTCCGTAACCCGAATTAAAACACCCATGACCCATATTCCATAATTCCCTTCAAATAGTGCTCCATCTTCTTCTCTTCTTTTGTTCTCAAAATTTTGTTGCACTATTCAAAAAATTCAATAATAGTAGCCATGTTCTTTTGTTGTTTTAGAGTTCATGGATGATTGTGCACAAAACCATCAAGCCAATTTTGTGATTGACCACCGCCGTCGTTGCTGCCTTCTTCTCCGAAGTTCACACAAACATATGAATTATTAGAAATGAGATTTGTGGCGTTTCTTTTGGTGGAATGCAATGTTTTATTTTGTGGGTTGTGTGCTCCTTGAAAAGGCACCTAGCTTGGCATTGGCCGTGAACCATTAAGGCCGCCGGAAAACCACTGTCGACGCGCAATAGTGGTCTGGCGGAGTTCAAGTTATTAGAATGAGCTGAAATTTCTTGATGCAGAAGATAAGTGGGTGGGGAATAAACCCCAGTTATCAAAACTCCACGAACTTGCCCCAAAAATTAGACGAAATGCCTTGCGACAGTGCATCAGGCAATCTCGCCGGTGTTTTATTTAAAAATATATGTAAAAGGAAAATAACTGAGTTTTCGAAAAATCGATTAAACTTATGGTTTAAGATAAATCGATTTTCCAAAAGGACAGAGTCGCCACTTAATTTTTACTAAAAAAATCAAGAAAAAATTAAAGGTTATCAAAAGATTTAAACATATAAAATCAATTGAAAATAAAAGGGTTCGAAGTTCAATGTACATTTCGAGAAGGTGTTAGGCCCTCGGATTGCCCGCTAACTTGCGGTTGACCGGCGATTTGACAAAAGGTGATTTTTGACTAACTTTGAAATTTCAACTAAGTAAAAGAACTCCTAACGACTTTGACTAATTTTAAAATTTTAACCAAGTAAAAGAACTCATTTTATTTTAACTTATTTTATTGAGATTCTAACCAACTAAGAAAAAAACTCATTTATTTAAACTAACTTTTTGAAATTTTAACTAGGTAAAAGAACATCATTTATTTTGACTAAATTTTTTCGAAATTTTAAATAAGTAAAAGAACTCATTTATGACTATTTTTTATTTTATATTTGTTATTATTTTTATTATTATTATTTTAAGGGGGGATGAACTAAAGGGGAATTTTTCTAAGGGAAATGACTTGAGGAGATAACAAGACCAAAATTAAATAAAGGCTAAGTAAATAAATTATATGAATGAATATTTATTTTAAAAATATAAAAGAGAAATGGCTACCTTTGGGGTTTAATTAAATTTAACCATAAGAAATGAAAGCGTTAGTCGAACGAATAAAACAAAGCGTAGGCAAGAAAATTGAATTTGGGCCTTTGCTGCGTTTTTGGGCCTCCTTCAGCCCATTTTCGCTCCCAAACACCTGTGTATACAGCAAAGGTATATCGTTGTATATGGGTCATATTCAGGCACGTTTTGTGTATATCAGACCCTATACCGAGTGTATTCAGTCCACTTCACATTTCCAGCACCTGTATCGGCTTTCCAGACCTGTATATCGTTGTCCTTTCTATGTATACATGTGTATACATTCGTATACACCGTGTATACTGCCCTTTTTGGGGCTTTTGGGATCTGAAAATTCAGCTTCCAGCCCTTGTACTTTCCGCAACCTGTTCGTCGGCTATTTTGGACTCGATGGAGATAAGCATTGGGCCGATTAGGCCCAATCCACGAAATGCAAAGAGAGGGGATGGACTCCGAACGAATTCAAAAAGATTTTCACATGCAACGGAGAAAGAGAAGCATAGTTAGTAAATTCAAATTTTAATGACATGAGAAAAGAATGCATTTAAAAAATAACAATACCAACTCAAATAATGAACAAACCAAAGCAGGAAGGCAAAATCGCATGAATTAATGTATTAAGGTCTTGGGCAGTCAAATAGTGCACTTAGTATATATAGGGAGAGAAGCAAAAATGACGTAATTAAAGGATTGTCATCCTCTACTACTCAATGCATTCAAATGGTGAAGAAAGGAGGAATATGTCTTTACGGTGAAATGGACTAGCAACGGGCTTCTTATAATATGACAAGTATATAATCCAATGCATGAGTAAAGTAGCAACTAATGCTGACAACTTGGAGAATGGAAGGACTAGAAACAAACTAGCAAAAAAAAGAACACTACCTCACATTTATACAGCTTCACTGTAAATGGTGACCAACTCTTAAAAAAAAACTTATGAAATAAAATGACGGCCAAAACTCGATTCAAGCATTTCATACATTAACAAGTCATGGCTCATAAATACCCATTACTGATATTTTAAAGACTAGCATGGTTCATGATACGACTAGTGAGGAAATACGAATAACAAGTTTACTCAAAATGGCAAAAAATGGTACGAAGCAAACTAACATTAACGAACACTCCGGAAAATTATCGACTTAGCCTTTAACATAGTTGGATCGAGACAAATTAGAGAGAAGACCGACTCAATATGCAAGCTAATAGGGACCGTACAACTAATGCTATTATTAATGGGATTTAGAGCCACAAATAACTAGTGTATGAACCACAATATTTAGGTGAACACGAATAGAACGAGCACCATACCGAATAAGAGGTAAAATCACTCAACCCGCTAGCTAAAATGCGTAAAGACGACCCCTTCCTATCGGACTGAGAAAAGGGCATTCTAAATCTAGAAAAGGAAATCACAACCATCCTAAGCTACAACCAACCGACAAAATTAGCAGTATAATTGACAAGAAGATAGAAGGAAAAACAATTCAGAAGCGCATAAAATCGGCAAGACTCCTAACTAAACGGACTCAAAAGCTTGGATAAACAAAACGAAGATGCGTCACTGATTTCGAACCTAAGAGCAAGCCAAGATTACTTTCAAAATTTCAACATTTTCATATAACTTAGAATCTTCGAACAGTGAACGATTTGCATCTTAAGAAAATGAACGACACAAACAGAAAATATGTTTACCTTTCTAAGTGCAGCAAACTGGACAGCAATGAGCAGAACGGACTTCTTCCACCACTTACTTCGACTTCGAGACCCCCTGTGGATTCCGGCAAATTCCCAATAGGCCACGGACGAGAGAAGAAAATGTATATTTTTAGACGTGTGTATTGTATGAGTGTTTCAGCTCAATCAATCTTTCTTTGTAAATTCTCACCATAAAATTTTTAGCCAAACAAAAAAATCATCCCCCTCCCTCCAACGAAAAAAAAAGAAGGGCTACATAGAAGGAGATAGGGTTCGATTTTGAGGGGGAAAGGGCTGAAAAATCGGATCCAAAAGGCCAAAATTCAAAATTCAAACTTTCAAAACCTTTCCCCCTTCCGCCTATACACCTTTTCTTTGAGGTTTTGACTCATTCCGAAAGGGGAAAGGAGGACAGAGGCGTGCCTGCTGCCTGCTGTACGAGTTCTTGGGCTGCTGGCTCATTTTTGATCATTTTTTTGCGTGAAGAAGAAGGGAGAAACGTACAAGGGTCGATTTGGAGTGTATGTTGTCGGTTGTATTGAAATCAAAGGGGAAAAGGGGTTGGGTCGGGTCAGGAGGTCAATGGGCTGGGATGGTGGGCTGTGTCTTGCAACTATGGGCTGCTGGGAGTTAGCTGGAATAGGGTTGTTTAAGAGAAAATGGGTTTCACGTGAGAAACGGTCACTTTAAAACAAAGGGGCTGATTGTTGGGAATGTGGGCTGCTGTAATGTGAGGGAAAATGGCCCAACTTTTGGCCTTTTAAAGAATTAGAAAAGTTGAAAGGCAAATGGCTAATTTCATAAATAAAATGGCTATATTCCAAATTAAGATATGGCCCATTGAGTTCAATTGTGGCCGATTGGGATTTGGGATTTAACCAAATTGAGCTTGATTGACGAATTTGGTTAAAATTTAAATAGAACGAATTAGTATAATTAGTTTACGAGCTTCTTAATCTTGACGAAATAAAATAATTAACTTAATTATAAACTAATTAACTTAAAATTGTAAACTATTAAATAACTAAACAAACTAACCAAATATCTAGTTAAACAAAAATCTTTTTGAGATGATTTTCCAATATTTATAAAATACACTAATTATATACATAATTATATAAAAAGACATATTATTATTTAAAAATTATAACAAGTGACAAACCATTTGAAACAACTTGCAAATTATTCTATTATTTTTTTTTTTGAAATTTCTAAAATTAATTACTTTAAATCATTTGAAAATTAAGAAGCTCGAAATTAATTATTATCGGGGAGGGTCAAAATTAGGTGTCAACAACTGTCCCTCATTTTACTTGAATTGATACAAGAAATTCGAGGAAAATGAATTTGACTAATCCAATTTTGACCGACCATATCTTCATCCTTTAGGAGAGGGATTAGGTGCGGACTTTAGGAATTATGGCCGAACCCTGGAAATGGGTTTCCTACATATCTCAGGCTATATGAGAATTCAAGCCACTTGTAGTTCGATACACTTGATTTAACGCATTATTTTGAAAGAATTCAAAAGTGATCCGATATCGAATTATGAAGAAATCAGAATGCTCGAAAGTAGGATTTAAGAGCGAATGTTGGAATACGGCCGAGTTTTCAACACTGATCCCGCCTACATATCCCTTAACTTAGGGAATCAGGCTGCTTGTAGTTCGACTCAATCGGTTGAAAATGAAATCTATTACGTAAAATGACATTTGGTTCAGGAAGAGCGACAAAATAAATAGAGTATGAAAAGGAGGCTTGCAACTTCTTAGCCATGAATGTGGTGCACTTCACACCCATAATTAAGAACTTACACGGACATAATTCCCAAAGCTCTTGGTGCATTGTCACTTAGGTTGGAAAATTGCTTCCGGTGGACCCAAAATTTTCGAATGCGAATCTGAAACCATGAAACCTAAAGAAAAACCCACATGCCTTCTGATATTGGTGTGGTTTGATTGTGGTGGAAGTCGATCCTCTGCTCGCGTCCTAAGAGTTTGACACTCCTCTTTGGACTATGTCCCAGTTCGCTGCTAAGAAAAAGTTCCACGTTGTGCTGCATCCTTTTTGATGTCATCCTCACCTGTGGTTTGTTTTGGAGATTCATCCTTTCGGATGCTCTCGACAAAGACTGAGATAAAACTCATTAGCATAAAAATGCAATTCAAATGGGAGACGGTGTCTTTTACCATGTTGACACTTAATTTCTCTCCTTGAACATTTGGCGTTAACTCCATCGGGTACGACGCAAAGCAAATAAAGCTAGTGTTTCATATTTGCAATATAATCTTCAATGTTCTCTTCCTTTGATTAATAAAATAGGCTGATGTAATATGTTGATAGTTCTCTTGACGTCGTTGTTGATAATTCTCTTGATGTCATTTTGTAAAGAAAAAATGATGCAGTCGATGTTGATCTTCTCGTGATGGGTAAATTTTCTCTTGCAATGCATAACTTCTTTTCCGCAATGCATGAATCCTTCTCTTGCTATGCATGAATCTCTTTCCCGTGACGCATGACGCTTTCTCTTGCTATGCATGATTTCTTCTTCTTGCTATGCATAAATCTTTTTTCTCGCGATGCATGAATCTTTTCCCGCGATGCATGAATCTTCTCTTGCAATGCATGAATCCTCTTCCTCGCGATGCATGAATCTTTCTCTTATGATGCATAAATCTCTTTCCCGCGATGCATGACTTCTCTTCCGCGATGCATGACTTCTTTCTCTTGCTATGCATGACTTCTTTCTTTTGCAATGTATGAATCTTCTTCCCGCAATGCATGAATCTTTTCTTGCAATGCATGACTTTCTTTCTTGCGATGCATGGATTTTCTCTTGCAATGCATGAGTCTTTTTTCTTGCAATGCATGAATCTCTTCTTTCGCGATGCATGAATCTTTTTCTTGCAATGCGTGATTTCTTCTCTCAATTCATGAATCTCTTCCGCAATGCATGAATCTTCTCTTGCAATGCATGAATCTCTTTTCTCGCGATGCATGACTTCTTCCCGCGATGCATGAATCTTTCTCTTGCAATGCATGATTTCTTTTGATGATGCCGTCCCCGGTACCAAACGAAGATAATGCTTCACCGAGCAACATAGGTGATCTTCTGGGGTATTTTTGGGGTGGCAGTATCGTCTTAATCGACAATATAAATAAAAATGACCCTCGGAGTAGTGGTATCATCTCATTTGACAATACGATATAAATGACTCTCCGGGTAGTGGTATCGTCTCATTCGCCAATACAATATAAATAACCTTCACGGTAAGAATAGTATCATATCTGATAATATAATGCAGATAAATATCTTTCATGTATCTTTAGTTGCTGGAAAATAATAATATTTCTCTCTCCAAGGTTTTCATTTGTCCCATCTCTAAACATAATTGCATGTTCATTATGAACCTTGCTTTGCTGAGAATTTGAATGACATAATGCTACTCATATTCCCAATTCTTTGGTATAAGAGGCATAAAAACTTTTCCTGCATCCACAGAAAAACTGTCAATTTTGGGAGCTCTTCGCCCTTTTGACTTCTCCATGTTTATTGAATGGAAGAATTTGTTGATTTTGGGGCAACCTATAGACCTGCATCCACAGAAAAATTGTTAGTTTTTAAAAAACGAACTGATCTGTGTCGATCTCTTCAGTTATCTGCTCCTTGTCTGACTATTTCCGATTGATTTTTCTGATCTCCTGCTTCTTGATAGATAAGACAAAACATATTTATGCAAAATAATTTAGACACGAAATAAAAGTTTTTAAGAAAAATAGATTTTCAAAAAGAAATATTTGGAAAAGGTCGCTGCCAAGTCTCATGTCACGTCGAGCTTTAGCGAACGTCTTTGAAGTTGATGCCTTGAGGTCCATCTGATTACTTGTTGGGAAATATTCAAAGTTGTTCCAAACTGCCGATAAACCCTGTTGAAATTTTGAGACCATCTCAAAATTTATGTCCTAGTTAACTGTCTTGGCCTGCCTTTAACCGTTGGTGAGCAATCACGAAATTTTTGAGATCTTCTCAAAAATTCTGTCCCAGTTGCGAATCTCAAAGTAACTTCAGTCTTGACTTTGTTGGAGAGATCCTCTTCTTGAGAATTTTTGAGTTTCTCTCAAAAATTCTGTCCCAGTTTCTATTGTAAAGAGCAATAGAAATAAAAATCTTATGGGAAATATGACCGAGCCATTGTGGCGCCTACGTATCCCGTTGAGGCAGAAATCAGGTCAAACGTAGTTTCCCCTCTCGAGGACTAACAAAAATAAGAAATTAACAAAGAAACCGACCGAGGCCGACATAGGCCGCCTACGTATCTCATTCTTGAGAATTCAGGTCGAACATAGTTCAAATACAAAGAAATATTAAAAAAGGATAAAAGGGGTGACCGAAGCCGACATAGGCCGCCTACGTATCTCATTCTTGAGAATTCAGGTCAGACGTAGTTCATTACATAGGGAACGATTCTAAATAATGCGATTACAAGCAAATAGAACGATTACAAGCAAATAGAACGAGTACAAGCAAATAGAACGATTACAAGCAAATAGAACGAGTACAAGCAAATAGAACGATTACAAAGAGATGATACAAACTGAAACTTCACATATAATATCTCTTGACTGCATCTGAGTTGATTTGTTTCGGCCATTCGGTGCCATCCATCTCCGACAGGACTAAGGCACCTCCAGATAATACTTTGCGAACCATGTAGGGTCCTTGCCAATTTGGTGCAAATTTCCCTTTATACTCATCTTGATGAGGGAAAATGCGTTTGAGAACTAACTGACCAATTTCGAATATTCTGGCTCTTACTTTCTTGTGGAAAGCACGGATCATTCTCTGTCGATATAGTTGTCCATGACAAACAGCAACCATTCTCTTATCATCAATTAACGTTAACTGATCAATCCATTTGCGGACCCATTCGGCATCGTTCAATTCAGCTTCTTGAATGATTCTCAATGAAGGTATCTCAACTTCTGCAGGAATAACTGCTTCGGTTCCATATACTAGCAAATATGGAGTAGCTCCAACTGATGTTCTGACAGTTGTTCGGTAACCCAACAAAGCATATGGCAACATCTCGTGCCAACCTCTGCGATTATCAATCATTTTCCTCAAAATCTTCTTTATGTTCTTGTTGGCAGCTTCTACAGCTCCATTCATTTGGGGACGGTAAGCGGTTGAATTTCGGTGAGTAATCTTAAATTGTTCACATATCTCTCTCATCAGGTGACTGTTGAGATTCGCTCCATTGTCAGTAATGATGGATTCTGGTACTCCAAACCTACATATTAGGTTGTTGCGAACAAAATCAGCTACAACTTTCTTGGTTACCGACTTGTACGAAGCTGCTTCCACCCACTTGGTGAAGTAGTCAATGGCAACTAAAATGAATCTGTGCCCGTTAGAGGCGGCTGGCTCTATCGGACCAATGACATCCATGCCCCAAGCTACGAACGACCAAGGTGAACTCATAGCATTAAGTTCATGGGGCGGCACTCGAATCAAATCAACATGCACTTGACATTTATGACATTTCTGCATGAACTTGCAACAATCATGCTCCATAGTCATCCAAAAGTAACCGGCTCGAAGGACCTTTCTCGACAAAGTGAGTCCATTCATATGAGTACCACAAACTCCGGCATGTATCTGTTCAAGGAGCTTTGCAGCTTCACTAGCATCCACGCATCTAAGAAGACCTAAATCTGGAGTCCTCCTGTAAAGGATTTCCCCACTTGCAAAGAAATTGAGGGCCATACGGCGTATCGACTTCTTCTGATTGAACGTTGCATTCTCAGGATAAGTCCCATCCTCTAAATACTTCTTGATGTCAAAATACCAAGGCAGACCATCTGGTTCCGCTTCAACATGCGAACAATGGACAGGTTGCTCTTTTACCTCTACATCCACTGGATCAATATAACTTGTATTTGGATGTTTAATCATTGAGGCGATGGTGGCAAGAGCATCGGCTAACTCGTTTTGTGTTATGAGAGTGTGTCTGAACTCAATTTTGCGGAATCTTTTGCACAACTTCTGTATATACTGCACGTATGGTGTGATCTTTGGGTTCTTCACGGCCCATTCTCCTTGAACCTGATGAATCAATAAATCTGAATCTCCAATAACCAAAAGCTCATGAACATTCATGTCAATGGCCATCTTTAAACCAAGGATACAAGCTTCATACTCAGCCATATTGTTCGTGTAATTAAATTGGAGTTTAGCCGCCATAGGGTAGTGTTGACCAGATTCTGACACTAAGACCGCTCCGATACCTTTCCCTTGGTGATTTGCCGCTCCATCAAAGAATACTCTCCAACCCGGGTATGCCTCAGAAATATCTTCACCAACAAACGAAACTTCCTCATCGGGAAAATAAGTCTTGAGCGGTTCATACTCTTCATCAAC
>JAJOOR010002341.1:0-60105 GCA_036250505.1 Solanum acaule | reverse complement strand
AACGTTCATATTTTTCGTTAAATATGTGGACCACAGGTCATCTTGATATCTAAGCTTACGTGCATTATTTTCCTTAGTGCGACGAATGTAAAGAATTCAAACTACGTGTTCGTGAAAATCCCATTTTTGGTACACAATTTTTTTTTCAATAGAGAACAATTAAATAAAATGACTAATAACACTATTAATTGACATAAAAATATTTCAATTATGTTAAATATAGTTGTAATAAAGAAAAAATAATTTTATTAGGTACTAAAATAGTTTTAAAAAACAATTACAAACAATTAAGCTTAGTAAAAATTGAGTTGGGTTGGGTCTTGACCCATATAACTCATTACCTAATCTGTTTTGAATCAAGCAAATTTAGATTGGATTGGATCTTGATCCATTATATAACTCATTACCTAATCTGTTTTGAATCGAGCAAATTTAGGTTGGGTTGGGTCGACCCGATGATTGTCTTAACCCATTATGACCCACCCAAATTTAAGTCAATCCGTTCAATTGTTACCCCTATAATAACATGATTAAATACTTAATTGCCCCTCAAAACCCTTTTTACATCTTTTTCATCATAATGGTAGAAAATTATATATACTGCGGTTTGAGGTAATTCAAAAGCATCTAACTTTACCAATTTTATGCAAAGCAAAAAAAAAGTATGATAACTTTAGAACAAGAATATATAATAAAAAAAGTAGTTGTGGAAATTCTTGGGAAAAAAATTAAAAAGAACATTCTTATCTAAATTCCTGCGTCAAGTAGGGCTTCCATTTGTAGCAAGTTTATACCATGGAAGAATTCGAATTTTATTAAAAGCAAACCTAACAAAGGTAAAAAGAAAAGAAAATAATGTGACTATATCCAGAGGCGTAACCATGATAAAGAGTTTGGGGGTTCTAAATTTTCTTTAGAACCATCAATCAATTTTGTTAGGAGTTCACAAATTAATATACATATATATTTAATTAATTTTCTAGTACAAATATAAGATCTACGGAAAAGCTACTGGGTTCGTTCAAACCCACGAATCCCACCTAGCTCCGCCTCTAACTGTATCTTCTATCATTTCTAAGTAATTGGACGGATTAAATTAAATTTAAAATTTGAGTGGGTTATAAATTTATAATATTTGTTTTAAAAGGCTTTATGGGGGATCGGACATGCAAATCATTTTGAGATTCATGCAGGATCTTAATTCCGCAAGGCTTATAACTTAAGCTAGCGTTTAACTGTGTGCGCTATAAATAGGCCCAACATCAAAGCTCGCTCAACAATTCCTATTAAAATCATGTATCAATTATTTTACTTAATATGTGTCTTTGATACTATTTTTTGAAAAAAAATGTGATATTTCAATTATTTGGAAGCTAAGACAATGTAGTTTGATTTGTATATCATGATCGTTTTAACATTATTGCATTGTTTATATTTGTAAAAGTATGTTAAATATTTTATCTTCTATGACTTTGTTTATTTTTTAAAATTTTTTTAATATACTTTATATATTTTGTCCTCTTCCAAAATTCAGATTCATCCAAAAATTAATTGGCAGACATTTACCAATTATATTCAAACGCACGAGTTCATACAAATTTACGGCAATGACATGTATATCTTTATGTATATTAGTGTATACCAATATATTTTACTGTTACAATTATAATAGACAATGCATATGGAACATGTATATCACATTATATATCAATATAAGCAAATTTTCATGGATATGCAAATATATACATGAGATATACATAAAGCTATATACAAATATAAAACCATCATAAGCCCCAAATCTTTTCCAAATGTGCTCTAATTTCAAATTAAGTTTCCCAAAAATGTTTTCAAGCTATTTTTAACAACACTTTTTTTTGGATTTCAAATTTCAAAACATTCAACCAACTAAACATAAAATATTAAATTTCTACATTTCTATTAGTTTTCTATTGTACCAATTTGAGCTACATAGATTTCCTAATCGATCAAAACTTTTAGATGAATTAGTTTGAATTGTATTTTAATTAAGCTATTGAGGGATATAACATTTAAACTCTATCAAATTTGAGTTACTTTTAAGTGTGATTTTTTATCTGAATTTTGTGTGAACGTAAAATATTTTAGATATTAAGTTCCTCCTACTCCACCCAAAAAGGTATATTACTAGATTGGGATGGTTATATCCTTTAAATTTGAATACATTGATTGTGCTTCAAAAAGCTAAAAGACAAGAAGTTACCATTAATTAATCGAAACAAACAGTCTTCTAGGAAAGTGACATATACATACCATAAATCTTCATTCACTTATCTCTTTCAATTAAATATTAGGATTACCTAATATTTTCCATTTTAGGCCTCAAGACTAAACTGCTGTATTGTCCAAATTAAGCAAAAGAATGATAAAATGGGAATCAATCCTGTTGGCCATTATAAAACAGTCAAAATCATTATTGCAATTATTTAAGTTTTGAGAATAATCTCTTTTTTTATAAAAACAAAAAACTAGAGTATACATATCTCAATAAGATGTATATACATCTATCTCGGTAAAGAAAAACAAAAGAGAATATTGTAGACTTATTGACCGAATCAGATGGAGCTTCTTCACGGTCCAAAAATAAATGTGAAGACACTTGTCTATTTCCATCAAGATAAGTCAGTCTCAACCCAATGAAATAAAAAGAATGCGGAAAGATAAAACAAGAACAAGATAAAAGCGAAAAACTTATTCTTTCTATTAACACCCCAAAATCTTGTTGTCACGTGTACAAACCACTAACATAAAAATAGAATTCGAAAGATAAATACAAGTCTCAATGTTTTTGTTTCTCAAGTAGAACAAAACATAAGATAAAGGAACAAAAGGGTCCGTCGGGATGACAAGCAGCTACCACTCAAAATCCTTAACAAGCATCGAAATCAGAAAAAGATGAAGGAGGAGATCACACGGGGCCGAGCTCGGAACCTACACAAGTATAGAAGCAACGAGTAAGTACTAACAACATGGTACCCAACAAGCAACCTAATAAACAACGCAACCTAGCTAGAATCGAATACTCATTTCCATCGCAACTGAACCCCCTCAAACTACAACTTGCACAAAATCAGCCTAACCTAACAGTTCTATAATATACAGTTCACAAGGCTCATTATTCACAATCCAAAGTCACAAGCCAACAACCAACACGTATCACGTAGTCAAATCACAAGTATCAAATACATCAATTACAATTAAATAATAAGTCAATCATAAGCATCGAAATGCATCAAAACACAAAAATCAATTCTCGATGGAACCATTTCCCATCGGCTTTATATCATATCGCTAGTCGTACGATTTTTCATCGGCTTTGTATCAAATCACTAGTCGGAACCATTTTCCATCGGCTTTGTATCAAATCATTAGTCGGAACCATTTTCCATTGGCTTTATATCAAATCACTAGTCTGAACCATTTTCCATTGGATTTATATCAAATCACTAGCCGAAACCATTTTCCATCGACTTTATATCAAATCACTAGCCGAAATCCTTTTCCATCGACTTTATATCAATTGCACTTGTCGAAAATGACCTCAACATCACAAGCACTTGCCAGAAAAGACCTCGGCATCAATAATCATCACATGTCTCATCACAGTGTTCAACAATCTATGTACACAAGCAATATCATATCACACGAAGAGACAACAGGTCATGTAATTCAACCCCACATTGAAGCCATCAAGGCATTTCATCAAATCAATCAAATAAGATCACAACTAGGCAATTCACAAGTTATAGTTATCATCACGAAGCATTTTCATTTACCCCTTCTTTGTTTATTAACATTAATCAAGTTGAGCAATAAAACTATTCACCTCATTTTCAATTACTCCCCAACACACATACAATGAAGAATAGACAATTCTATTATATTATAAAACTTAAGAAATCACTTGTCTTAAATCAATCAATTAATTACTCTAAGAGTTGAGTCTTCCCCTTCCAAATCACTTTCGAAGTCACACAATCTATATACAAGCAAGTATTCACAATAAATTTTTGAAAACAATTAACACCCACATCAATTTCCTTGAAAAATGGGTCAATAAACTCAAAACTCAATTTCAAAAAAAAAAAAGGTTTGAATTCAAAATTTAATACTTGAAAATGAAGTTCAGGGCTTTAGAAACTCGACTGTGAAAATCATTTCGAAAAAGGGATCAAAATCAGCTCACAATCTCCATTTTAGTTTAGAATTTGAGTTCTTGAAAAACCTTGCCATTTAACAATCAAAATCTCATATTTTGATGTTAAAATCCATTAATAATCAGAGGGAAAGAAGTTTTAGGATCATAAAGCTTACCTAAGTGATTTAGCACAAGTAAATCTTTCACAAATCACCTCCAAGGGTTTTTCAAGCTCAAAAATGGAAAATGTGGCTTAAACCTCTAAAATGACAGGTCAAAATCTTTCTTAGATGCCGCTTATCGCTTAAGCGCCTGCAAAAGTTTGGGGTCTCGCTTTTGTGAACCAGGTTCTACTTAAGCGACCATCACTAAAGCGAACCCTTCAAAAAGTTCGGCCTTCGCTTAAGTGATCACACCTTCGCTTAAGCAAAGGTCGCTTAAGTAGAAGGTCTATAGAAAAAGCAAAAAGTACATAACTTAGGCACCAGAAAAACAGCGAACACTGAAAACATCGAAAAGTTCATCGGGATTCGTTCGAAACCCCGTACACACAAACCAATTATGCAAATCGATCCTACTCAACGTTCCGGACTCAATGAAACAATTGAAAAATAAACCTGAGCTCTCCTTGACCCGACATCCATGGAAACCACAAGAAACTAACACAACGACTAAAAAAGCTAAAACAAGTTCGGGACCTCACAAAAATCATCAAGACCTCACTTATGCCTAAAATAATCCCCCGAATCCATCTGAACTCTCTGAATTCTGATTCGAACATCGGAACCTCGAATGTTGATCAAAGTCAATCTAAATGTTAAATTTCCTCAATTTCACAATGAAGGACCCCGAATCCTCATAAAGACTCCGAATCAGAAACCAACAACTCTCATAGACCAAATTTCACATTCTGGAACTAATGGAATCGATGGAATTCCATTCTGACATTCGAAACTCCAAAAGACTCCAAAAACCACTTTGAAGCAACTTAGCCTTTCAAAATCACAAACTTATCAAATTCTCGACTTTTCACTTAAAGTTCAAAACCATCTTTCAAAACTCAAACATAAAAGACACGAGGTCAAGGTCGAAAGGGGCAAAATAGTAAGTTTATGAAACTTTTCAAAAATGATCGACCGGGTCATTACAACTTCAATATTTAAATTATATAAATTCTGATATGAAGAGACACAATTAAAACTAAAATTAAAAAGAACGAGATATATGTTTAATAAAATTAAAGATTTGTTATTTATTTGTGATTAATATTGAGTGAATAATATTTGATTGAACTTATATTTTTTTTCCTTATTAATTTGGTTGAAGAAAATTGAACGAAAATCATTACTAACTTTTTTTGAGCTATTTTATTGCCTATTGAGTCTTGAGTATTTGGGTGTAATCGAACGATTAAAATTATTGAGAATGGTATCGGAAGATTGGATGTAAAAATATAGAGTTGATTCGAGTAATTTTGAAGCAAAAATTGTGATGATTCATCTGAATTTTAAGGTCAAATCCTAATAATCTATTTGAATTTATAACAATGTGAATTTTATTTCTCGACCTCTAATCCGTTTGAATTTGGCAAACTCCATTGAGAATAAAACTAATTAATCCTCTACAATAAAAAGAAAGGAAAAAAGTCTATCAAATTAACCTTTTGGGGCAATGTTCTTCTAATTTGAAGGGTTAATCTTTTTAGTTACGAGGTACATGTAACCCTTTTTAATCCCTTGAATCTTGATTAATGATTAGATAATTAATAAAGTTTTTATTCATACATGTAGCACTAAAGTACTTTGATTCTCTTCTGATGCATCTTTTTTTTTCAAAAAAAATAAAATTATATTCCATAGAAGATTAAATTTATAACTATAACACTACATTAAAATTTAATGATCTTTAGCGGTAATTAATTAACGACAATAGTTTAATTGCTGTTAAATACGTCTCTTTAATGGTAATTAGTAGTCTTTGTAAATGCCTCTAAAACCAATAGTGACATTGAATCTAATGACAATTAACTAATGCCGGTAAAAACTTTAGCACATATATTTATTTAATTAAAAATATTTTTGTTATGGTGTAACGTGATTGATAGAATACGTGCGTCCACTATCAGTCAACGGACCAGGTCCCTTGACTCAGCAAGAACAATAATAAAGACTAAACAATAAGGAGAACACAACACAAGCAGTTTACGTGGAAACCTCGCTCAAGGGAGTAAAACCACGACCTGTCTCACATGATTTTCAACTGTTTCCACTAATCTTCTCAAGCAAAAGTGAAACACAGTTACAACCAAAGTGAGAAGAAGTTATTAATCTCACAACTAAGTAATAACTCTATTACTTACTGAGTCTAAGCAGATACCACACTGCCCACTAAACTATCACCACTAGACAACTTAGAATACAACTAAGCAGTTATCACACTGCCCACTAAATCAACTAACTCCTAAATGACTTAGAATTTGATTATGCAGCAAACAATGTTGCCCACTTAATCAGTTAGCTTTAACTGATTTAGACTTTTCAAACGAACACAAAATCTGAATCCTTTATAGATTATAAACAGATTTACAATGTAAGTACGGAAGATATGATCCTAAAACAACTAGACATCTTCCAGCTCTATCAGATCCCTGTTGCTCTTGAGGATGATACTTCTTGTGAGTTGGCCTTTGCAAGAGTTTTTTCAAGTTGCAAAAACTGAGGTTATGTCTATTGAACATAACCTTTATGAATAATAGACACAACCTTCGAGGCCATTCTATTGGCCAAGGTTTCTGCCACAGTTGGAGACTGTGCACCAACCAATTGTACTTTTTACAGCCTGACATTTGTGTGTACATTGACACAAGGATCAGGTCCCTTTACAAGGTCTCGTGGTTTTGTCAAATCATCAAAATTGCAAATAACAATTTCCCCCGTTTTGATGATGACAAACTCCACACAAATGCCTTCATTTTTCATTCCCCCTGTCAACCTTTCCGCTTGTTCATTCCCCCTGTCAATCAGACCTTCCCCTAACCTAAGAAACCAACATTTCCCCCCATTTTGGCATCATAAAAAAGAAGTGCAGTAAACCAGTAGAACAAGTAAGTTTGCTAAGTAAGATCATTGCCAAGGGCAACACCAACATGGTAATAAAAATTAGATTAGACAAAAATTAGTCACAACAAAACAGAAATCAACTTCATTGCACAAAAATAAGCAGTCAATACATTAAATTTAAACTGAAATTGAGAACCCCGGACACTGTCCACACAAAGGAAAGACACAACAAGGGATAGAGAAGGACTATGAGGAAATAGGCTGATGGGAGAGGGACTTAATAACAAGAGTAAGCCTAGCATTGGCTTCATTATTATCTTTGATCAATTTCTCTTGTAGGGCAGCATTCTTAGCCAAGAGCGCATCATTCTTCATCCTTAGCTCATTGACCTTTGCAGTACTAGGTCCCTCAGACTGTGCTTTGAGTAACTCAGTCTTCAATAAGGCAATCTCCGCATCTTTGTTGCTCACACGCACAATCATCTCCTCCATCTCGTGTTTCAACTGATCTTGTTCCATTACCAACTGAGATATCTTGCTCAGTAGACCTATCTTTCCCTCAATGCACTCATATTCCACCAGAGTAGTCAGAGAGAAGGACTCTTTGGCAGTTCCAACTTTACCATTTTCCCACTGGAATGTTCAGATGTTGGAACACGTTGGTCAAGAAATAACCATAGCCCATGCCATGCTTACCCTTATGATCAACCAGTATTTTGTACATATGCTCCATCATTAGGGCTTTAATGTCTAGGGGTTCAAATTAGCATAGTGATTCCATGATGAACAGATCAGTTGCAGAAGCGATTGTCTACTTTTTTGTCCGAGGAAGATGCACCTTGTTGACAAATTCAAACACTAACTGGTACTCTCCTTTCATGAGTTTCTTTTGAACCCCCGCACGGCGCATGTCAGGGAGTTTGGAGCATTTTTTCACAAACTCCTTGGTGTAAGATTTTCCTACTATGGACCTGATCCCTTATCTGGGTACTTCCAGTATTTGTCCCAGAAGCTCCTCATCCAGATGTAAACTTTTGTCTCCTACCCTAGTGTTGAGGCTACCAACATCTGCAAATTCTACATTATAATAGAACTCTCGAACATGCTCCTCATGTAGAACAAGAGATTTGATCTTGAACAAGTGAGTCCACGACTGAATCTCCACAAGATCATATAGAGAATCCATACCTGGCTTGATAAAGATATCGGTATTAAACACCCTTCCTCCTAGAACTTTCTGTAGACGCAGATTATCGACAATTGTTTGTTTGCTCACTGCTTGGTCATCCTTATTCCTTTTGGTACCTGGTCCCTATGCAGAGTCTTGCTGGAGAACAGGAGAAGTTCCTCTCTTCCTCTTTGATGGCTCATTCCTCTTTTATGAATCGTTTCCTTTTCCTTTCGTAGGGTTAACCTTCTTGACCGCAGATGCTCTAGATTTTCTTTTACCAGTCTTCTTCACTTGTTTTCATTTCTCATTTCTAACATCACCTAGGGGAGAGTCTTCTCCCACAAATTCATGCTCAGAAGCTTCAATGGAAATCCACCACATCATCAGTAGGCATCTTAAAGACCTCATCACCATACCTCTTTCTCCTTCGATTTTCTATCGCAGTTGTTTCACTAGACTTCATAACATCTCCCAAAAAGACTTCTCTAGTAAAGGGCCTTTTTTAGGGGTTTCTTCTGTGACCTTTTCTTTTCCATTCATGGTGACATAAACCATTCTCCTTTGCACAAACCACTTGAGAGGGACATTGTCCTCGTCAGTGTCACTAGAATCATAAGATGGATGAACACCAACCTCTAGAGTTTGGTCAAAGATCGGTTCTGTATCTCCAAGAATCCCTTCTGCAAATTCACCACCTTCTTTATTTGCAAAGTTACTTCATTCTTCATGTATTACTTCTTGTCTCATCTTCACTAGACTTTCAATGACAATGCTCTCACTGGCAGTAAGAATGTTGGACTCGAAGGACTTACTATGAGAAAGATCACCCTCAAACATGTGGTCAGATAAAAAGGCTAGGTAGGGACCAAGTTGCTGTGAGGGTGCATGGTTATTGAGGTCAAATGGAGACTGAGGGTTAAGAGGACTGACTTCTGCAATGTTGACCGAAGAGATGGTCGACATTTTAAATGGAGAGGGTACATCAGATGATGTATAGAAGGCCACTGGATCTATTTTGTTCAGAGAGTCCAGCATTTGTTTGGAAGAGAGAGGTGATTGAGATATGTTAGAGAGATATGATGGAGGTTCTTTTGAGAGAGCGAATAAAATTAGGGCCCTTTGTGGAGAGCTTTGAGAGAGAGGAAGTTTAAAATGTGAAGAGATGGATGTTGTATAAAAAGAAATGTAATGATGTGTCAGGTCCCTGAGTAGACGCGTCGCTTGGACTTAAAGCGATGGGACACCGGTCAGAATGAACGATGACTGACACGTAGAGATCTCAACGGTTCTCATTTAACAGCGTAAACAAAATGTAGAGAATGCTAACCTTTGGAGAGGACCAGGTCCCGATTTGCAGGTGAGATTTAATTCCTGACTGGTTCTGACCATTCTTTGCTCATGTGATTTCCATGAGTGTATACCTGCAGCAGGTACATAGTTAATCTCACTTAAATAACACTTTACCAGTAATGAGGATACCTTCCATCCTGATCATAGCCAAATGAGGATTGGATGCCTTTGGATAGGGTTAGGTCAGTGCATGTTCAGCATTCCCAACTTCAGCTTGTTACTCTCAAATTGATCCTTGCTAAGAGCCTTTGTGAAAATATCTACAATTTGATCTTCAGTTCTGCAGTACTGCATCCTAATGTTCCCCTTTTCAACATTATCTCTCAAGAAGTGATGCCTGACATCAATGTGTTTTGTTCTCTTGTGTTGAATTGAATTATTTCCCATGTTGAATGCACTGGTATTGTCACACATGAGAGGAATGATATGGATGTGTACTCCAAAATCCTCAAGTTATTGCTTGATCCATAGTAGTTGTGCACAACAAGATGCAACAACTACATATTCAGCTTCAGCCGTGGATAGAGTCGCTGAATTTTGTGTCTTGGTTCCCCAAGAGATGAGTGAGGACCCCAGGAAATGTGCCATTCCGGAAGTGCTCTTCCTGTCCACCTGATACCCTGCAAAATTAGCATCTGTATACCCTACTAGATCAAAGGAGTCCCATGCTGGATAGAAGAGGACCAGGTGCTCTGTCTTCTTTAGATACCTCAGAATCCATTTTGCTGCTTTCAGATGCGATTCCCTGGGACATGCTTGAAATCTTGCACACATTCCTACACTGAAGACGATGTTAGGTCTACTTGTTGTTAGATACAACAGTGATGCAATAATACCTATGTACATGGTTTGATTCACCAAGGTATCATACTCATGTGATCCCATCTTGGAGTTTGTACCCATGGGGGTGTCAATAGGCTTAGAGTCAACCATATGAAACTTCTTAAGCAACTCCTTTGTGTACTTCTCTTGACAGATAGAAGTGCCACTTGCGGTTTGCTTGATCTGCAATCCTAAGAAGAAGATCAACTCTCTCATCATGCTCATCTCGAATTCATTCCCCATTAGAGTAGCAAATTCTTCACACATACATTCAGAGGTAGCTCCAAAAATGATATCATCCACATACACCTGGATGATGAGCAATTCATTTTCCCTTTTCTTCAGAAACAAGGTGTTGTCTATCTTGCCCCTTTTGAATCCATTCTTCAGGAGGAATTTGGACAACATTTCATACCAAGCTCTTGGAGCTTGTTTTAAACCATATAGTGCCTTGTTGAGTTTAAACACATGGTTTGGGCAGTCAGGATCTTCAAAGCCAGGTGGTTGTTTCACATATGCTTCTTCCTTCAGATCTCTATTCAAGAAGGCACTTTTGTCATCCATTTGGAAGAGCTTGAATCCCATGAAGGCTGCAAAAGCTATAAGGATTCTGATAGCCTTCATTCTAGCAACATGAGCAAAAGTTTCATCATAGTCGATGCCTTCCTCTTGATTATAACCTTGAACGACCAGTCTAGACTTGTGTCTCGTGATAACTCCATTTTCATCAAGCTTATTTTTGAACACCCGCATGGTCCTATAATGGTTTTGTCTGCAGGTCTAGGGACCAGGTACCACACTTTGCTCCGCTCAAACTGATGTAGTTCATCTTGCATTGAATTGACCCAGCAACATCTTTCAATGCCACATTCACACCTTTAGGCTCAATAGTTGATATGAATGTTGAGAATGCAACCAGATTTCTAGTCTTGGATCTGGTTTGCATTCCAGAATTCAATGGAGAAATGAGATTGTCAAGGGGATGAGATGATTTATGCTTCCACCTTGATTTAGAGTTCAGGGGTTGGGGTTGATCCGTCTGTTCTTCTTCATCTTCAGAATCATCATTCTCAGGGTGAGGAGATTCCTCCTGATCTGCATTGTTGGATGGACCAAGTCCCTTGGTGGACTTGTCAGCTTTATTAATCTTCCCTGATGGACCAACATCATCAGATTCTTGACTTCCTTCAGCTTGTGGTCCATTAACTTCATTACTCTGAATTTTGAACAGCTCTTCAAGATCATCATCATCATTCAGCTTTAAGTTCTTCAGATCACCACCTTCATAAAAAATCACATGAACACTTTCCTCAATGCATATTATTCTTTTTTTGAAGACTCTATAAGCTTTGCTGGAGGATGAGTACCCTACGAAAACACCTTAATCACTTTTGGGGTCAAACTTTCCCAGATCATCCTTGCCATTGTTTAGAACAAAACACTTGCAACCAAAAGCCCTTAAATATTTTAACTTGGGTTTTTTGTTGTTGAGCAGCTCATATGGTGTTTTGTTCAGTACAGACCTGATCAGACACGTGTTAGTCACGTAACATGCAGTGTTAACTGCTTCAGCCAAAAAAAATTGAGGAAGATTTGACTCGATAAGCATGGTTCTAGCAATATCTACCAGAGTTCTGTTCTTCCTTTCAACGACAACATTTGTTGAGGTGTTCTGGGTGCTGAGAAGTTGTGATGGATACCGTTGTCCGCACAGAAAATATCAAGCTTCGCATTTTCAAACTCAGTTCCATGGTGGGACTTAATCCCTGCAATCTTGCAGTTAAGCGTTGTTTGAATCATTTTGAAGAATATCATCAGCACCTCGGTTGTCTCGCTTTTTGACTTGAGAAACATAGTCCAAGTGAATCTTGAGTAATCATCCACAATCACTAGGATGTACTTCTTTTCGCCTCGACTTTGGATTTTCACAGGCCCACACAAATCCATATGAATTAACTCGAGAGCTCTTAATGAGCTTACTTTCTTCTTTGGTTTGAATGAGGATCTAGTTTGTTTCCCTTTGACGCATGCATCACACACTTTGTTGTAACTGAACTTCAGTTTTGGCAATCCACGAACCAGGTCCCTAGAGACAAGTTTGTTTAATAGAGAAGAGCTCACATGACCTAGCCTCCTATGCCATAAGTCGGCATTTTCATTTTCATTTTCATAAGGCATGTCAGATCGTCTCCATGAGTTGTTTTCAGGTCTGCCACATACATATTTTTCCGCCTTCTGGCCGTCAGGATCACCTTCTTGGTCGACAAGCTGGTGACAATGCGTTTGTCTGATAAAAACTTGACCTCGTTTCCCTTATCACATATCTGGGAAACGCTAAGCAAACTGTATTTTGACCCACTCACATAGTAGACATTTTCAATAGAGTCTTCAATCATCGAGAGGGGTACCACCAAGCGAGATCGAGACCAGCCCCTTGTATAGGTATAGGGTTCCAAACCTGCGCTTCTTTAAATATCCCATAAATCTAAATAAAGTAGGGACTTCAAAGCTTGACTAAGAAGGGAGAAAGTTGACTTTGAGAAAGAAAAGGGGCGCCCTAAAGTGATTTCTCAATCCTGCCAACTCCAAGAATATACCCTTTTTTTCCATCGCCAAAAGAGACACCTCCCCCTTGAAGTGCCTTGAGTGAAAGGAAGTTTTCGGTCTTCCCAGTCATGTGCTACGAGCATCCACTGTCCATAAACCAGCACTGCCTGCTACTTTCTTCACTCCCTTGCAACAAAGGTCACTTATATACTTGGGAACCCATTTTAATCTGAGTTCCCAGTAAGTTGATAAGGGCGTAATAAGAATGTTTCTTGCCCAATGAGGCATGCTAGTCCTTTTCCTGTTTGAGGACTTAAGAATGGGAGTAGGTCCCCTTTTTTGTGCTATTTTCTGTCTATAGTAGATTGCAAAATTTTCTTGTGAGACTTTCCAGGCAGGGCAATCCCTTTTTAGATGACCATTGCGACCACAGTGAAGACACAATAGATTATCTGACACAGACACATATTTGCTGTGGGGATTGTAGGGAGGACTGATGTTCAAGCTACCTAATCCATTTCTATTATAGTTGCTTTGACTAGTGATGTTGGAAAGTAACTTGGCGGAGCTGATCCATTTTGGAGAATTTTTCAGTTCTTCTCTAAGACAGACCAAGTCACTCTCCATCTGATCATTTCTTTCCAGGGCAGGAGCAAGTCTGGTCTCAGCAGTGTTTAGACTGGCTTCTAGTTCTATTTGCAGACTGGTGGCTTCCCCCTTTCTTTTCCCAGATTTCTCATTCATTATGCTCAATTGTTCCTTGAGTTCTAGATTTTCAGTTTCTAGAACTGTCAATTATTCCTCAATAACAAATAAATGAACAGTCAGGGTTGTTTTTTCTTCACTAAACTTATCCAGACTATTGTTCATAGAGTCCTTTTCAGCAGTTTACTCTATAACAAAATTGATCAGGACATCAACTAGATTTCTCAACCTTCTAACAAAATAAGTATTCAAGTTTGTTCAAGGTCAAGAAGAGTTACCTTTTCTTCGTCTTCCTCCTTATCGGATTTTGCCATAATAGCAAATAGGCATCAAACATATTCTCATCATCTTTAACAACCATCATGGATGCATCATCCGGACATTCTGATTCTTCTAACTCACTTGGTGAGTCACCCCAAACAGCCAAAGCTTTCTTCACAACATAATCAGCTTCAACTTTTCTTGCATTCTTTTCGGGTACCAGGTCCCTCCTTTTATCTTTTTCACCACCGGATCTTTGATACTCTTTGGCTTCAGCTTTTAGCATTGGACAATCTCTTATGAAGTGTTCCACCATTCCACATTTGTGACACAAGTCACTTGTATTCGCAGCACTGGGAGGGTTCTCTCATTTACGAAAACTTCCATGCTTTCTCACAATTTTTTGAAATCTGTTGGTGAGATAAGCCATGTCTTCCTCTTCACTGGAGGCATCACTTGGGGAATTTTGAAAGCTAGGGACTTATCTTTCCTTACCTCCTTCCTTGAAGTGTCTTGGTTTCTATTCATTTCATGAGTCTGAAGGTTACCAATCAGAGCATCCATCATTAGAACCTTCAGGTCCTTTGCCTCAGTAATGGCATCCACTTTGTTTGCCCATGACTTGGGAAGAACTCGAAGAATCTTCCTGACCTGCTTACTGGATGAATAGGTTTACCCAAACATCGTAGTTCATTGGTTATGAAGGAGAATCTCGTATTCATGTCATGAATAGTTTCCCCCTCATTCATTGTGAAGTTCTCATATTGGGTGGTCAACATATCCATTTTTGATTCCTTCACCTGCTTTGTGCCTTCGTGAGTTGTTTTCAAACAATCCCAGATTTCTTTTTCCGATTCACACGTAGATATGTAGTTGTATTCTTCAGCACCTATTCTACACTCTAGCAGCTTCTTAGCTCTATAGCTTTTGTTGATCTTCTTTCTATCCACCTCATTGTACTGTTGGCGTGTCTTTGGAACAACTTTTGTAATTTTGCCATCTTTCACTTCGGTTGTTGGGATGAAGGGTCCATCAAGCACTATATCCCATAACTTGCTGTCTTCAGCCATTAGATAGTCGTGCATCCTTGTTTTCCACCAGCTATAGAACTGGCCATTGAAACGAGGTGTTCTTGTTGATGATTTCCTTCTTCTAGGTTCAGTGGAGCATCTATTCTTTTACATGAAACTCTCTCTTGGTGTTAACCAACTAGAGAGCACCTGCTCTGATACCAATTGATAGAATACGTGCGTCTACTATCAGTTAATGGACCAGGTCCCTTAACTCAGCAAGAACAGTAATAAAGACTAAACAATAAGGAGAACACAACACAAGCAGTTTACGTGGAAACCTCCTTGCTCAAGAGAGTAAAACCACGACCTGTCTCACAGGATTTTCAACTGTTTCCACTAATCTTCTCAAGCAAAAGTGAAACACAGTTACAACCAAAGTGAGAAGAAGTTATTAATCTCACAACTAAGTAATAACTCTATTACTTACTGAGCCTAAGCAAACACCACACTGTCCACTAAGCTATCACCACTAGACAACTTAGAATTCAACTAAGCAGTTATCACACTGCCCACTAAATCAACTAACTCCTAGATGACTTAGAATTTGACTAAGCAGCAAACAATGTTGCCCACTAAATCAGTTAGCCTTAACTGATTTAGACTTTTCAAACGAACACAAAATTTGAATCCTTTATAGATTAGGAACATATTTACAATGTAAGTACGGAAGATATGATCCTAAAACAACTAGACAACTTCCATCTCTATCAAGTCCCTGTTGTTCTTGAGGATGATACTTCTTGTGAGTTGGCCTTTTCAAGAGTTCTTGAGAGTTTTTTCAAGTTGCAAAAACTGAGGTTATGTCTATTGAACATAACCTTTATGAATAATAGACACAACCTTCGAGGTCATTCTATTGGCCGAGGTTTATGCCACAATTGGAGACTGTGCACCAACCAATTATACTTTTTACTGCCTAGCATTTGTGTATACATTGACACAAGGATCAAGTCCCTTTACAAGGTCCCGTGATTTTGTCAAATCATCAAAACTGCAAATAACAATGATCAAAATTCGCTTTTTACTATTCCACAAAGTTATTCCTATAAATATCACAATCTGAATTGTCTGATCAACTATAATTTTCTCCTCTTTATAGGAGACTATATTTGCCAATAATTTTAGTTCTTTAAACATACTTTTCAACTTTTTATGTTTCAATTTTTTGTATTCCAACCTTTTAATATTCGAACGTTTTTTTTTTCAAACTTATGTTATACCGATCTCTTCTATGCTCTTTATTTGTTACTTTAATAGAAAAATTAAATCACAATTAAATATTTGCAACTTAAGAAAATTAGAGGAGATGTTTTTTTTTTTCCAGTTCCCCATATATAACTCATATAGTCATTTAATCATATAATAAGGAGATAAATAAGAGTAATTTAGTCTCTCTCTTCTTCTTTTTTTTTATCAATATATGCTATGTCAAATCGTTTTAATCGTTGTTAAATATTGGGCACTACTTAAACAACGCTTAAGGAGTATAATTTAAGATTTACTCCATCTGTCGCTTGTTTTATGTTATTTTGTTTCATCACACTTTGGTGAATATTTCACTTCTAATTTTTACTCGTTTTAACCCACCTGAACTTTAGAGTTTATAGATCGTTCTTTGTATTTGATGTTGGGTTTTTTAAGGTGTGAATGAAGAATGAAATGTTGTGATTTTTCAGAAAAGTTGTGATTTTTTCGAGAGATTGTGACCTTCTAAAGGGATGTAACTTTTTTTTGAAAAGATTGTGAATTTTCCGATAAGACACAATAAACATATGTTTACACTATCCTTTGTTGTTTAAAATAGAGGGGGTTTCCTCTCAGTTTTCAACAACGAATTTTCTGAACTTCGTTTTTGTCACAAATAAATTCTAGTGTCTTTTACTGTCGTTGAGTGATTCGCTAACATTGTAATTTTAAGTATTGATACACCTGTAAGTAAAATACCTATAAGACTAAGGGAGTGTTCGGATAAGCTTTTTTTTTTTAAATGACCTAAAAGTTGAAAGACTATCTACTTTTGACTTTTAACTTTTAACTTTTTTTTCATAATACTATTTTTTAAGTCTAAAAGCACTTTATGTCTTTACCAAATACCTCTAAAAATAAAATAAATATTTAAAGTCATAAACACTTACTCCCAAAATAAGTCCATTCAAACATCCTCCGAGGTATCATGAGCCCCTCATAAGAATATCAAATACAAAAGGTCTTCCGGCATATCCCGAAATATTGTAATGTCTAAATAAATAGAATAATAAACACCAATTTCTTCCGATTATAAAGTATATCCACCATCCTAATAAGGATATATTCTCCCCGTCCTATCTTATATGAATTAATTTGATCTGATATAAAGTTTATGAATTTTTTTAAAAAAAATAGTGAGAAATATATGAATCTATCTTTTGTTTTTGTGGACAAACTACAAAAAATCATATAAATTGCACAAGAAATATATTTTAACCCACGATCTTTCATAATATAGTTTTTTTTTGTCAAACTTTACCCATTTCTAGTCAACATGAACATGAATACGTGTATTTGATGGGAGGATAGTCTAATTATTGTGCATATTGATTAAGAGGTGGATAAGTATGGAGGGCATTTTCACCATTAAAAGAGATGGCTTTGACTCTGCGAAGACTACATTTAGTTGCTTGTGAAAACGAAATATAAATTACTTCCTCCATTTCATATTAATTTAATTTTTAAGATATTTCACACCTTTAAGAAAAATAGATTAAGACATAAATTGAATATGATTTTTTATTTTTACCCTTATTACTTATTGTCAAATTTATGATTAAAATAACAAAATATTAATTAATCACTAAATCCAATACTAACTAATGAGGGTAAAATTGAAAGAACACTCTAAAAATAATCTTGAAAACTGAACAATTAAGTTAATATGAAAAATGGAAATTGCCTCAAAAATTAAATTAATATGGAATGGAGGGAGTAATTAATAAGAATAAAAAATTGATAAAATCGAATTTGGGTAATGCTATAGTTAGTTTGACTTAATACGGAGTTTAAGAAAGATTTAAAAAAATAATAATTTATGGTCTAAAATAAGTGATAGATGTTTGTGTAGCTATAAATTATTTCATTGAAGATAAAATGAGTATTTAAAATTAGATTGTTAATAAAATGTGTTATTCTTTTTAGAACTGATCAAAAAGGAAAGTAAATAATATAAACTGAGACGGAGGAAGTATTATATAATATACATGGAAAAAGTACTAATAATGGCAATCTTATCTCATGAGCCTATTGGCTATAATTCTTTACAAAATGCACCATCTTAACTTGTTCCCCTCTTTCTCGATTTGAATTCAAATATGTAAATTTTCTTCTCTCAATTGTGTTACTGTTAAGAGTGTGAAAAACTAAATATAAATTTTTCACAATTATCAATATTTAATTTCTGTACACACGATAATTTCTAACAATAAATGTGCACTGAGCGATCCTTCGCCTAATTATGTTGAGTCAATTTCTTTGAGTTAAAATGACAGTTAAAATGAAATGGAGGGAGTAATTTTTTGAAGTCTTCACATGTTGAAGAGTGCACTCACACTACAAAAAAATGATCTTTAGCGACAATTAACTAACGTCAATAGCTCAATTGCCACTAAATATGTATTTTTAGCAGCAATTAGCACTCTTTGTATATGTCCCTAAGCCTTTTAGCGACATTGGATCTAATATCACTTAACTAATGCTGATAACGACTTTAACACTTTTTATTAATGTGTCTATTTATTGCCGTTAAAAGTTGTTTTTGTTATAGTGTCAATGGAACAAGAAGCTTGAAGTAGAAAAGGTGAACCCGTATTAATAATCCACTAAAATAAATTAATATTTTTTATTGAAGCTTATTACTAAAAAAAATGCTCAGTGATTATTTACACATATATTATAATTAAATTAATAAGAAAAAAATTAATACTAATATCACATTGATTCATGATTAAAAAAACCTCTATTTTTAACCATGATTGGATAGAGGAACTACTTAACGACTTCGTAGAGAAAACTTCTAAGTTGTGCTTGGGCATTAACTTAATTCGAAGGAAAAAAGAGATTGTGAAACTTCAACAATATTAGTAATTGAAAACTAATACTTCAATTAAAAATACTCTTTAAAGCAGTATTTTAATATTTTATCAGTGATTTTAAATATTGAAGTTCAGATCATCATTAATAATATTTACACCAAAAGGATGTGGTGCATTGGATATATAAGGTTGCTCTTCCCTTAATTAAAGGCGTCAAATTTGAACTTTGAACATAAAAAATCTTTAATAGGAAGGGTTTCCTTCGAATGAGGACCTACGCGGCGAATCCAAAAAAGTCAAGCGACCTACACAACAAATTCAAAATAGTTGGGTGTCAATATAAGTATTGTACATCGAATGAAAAATAAAAAAGAAATTAATTTAACTTATTATTAATTCATTCAAATATTTATAATTACATATTTTGTCCCATCTGACCCACCTTATATTTTGGGGTGTAAAACTTCTAGGAACAGTTTGAGATCGTTTGGTAGTTGAATAGAGTTATGCATGTATAGTAATAGTTATGCAGATTTTAGTTATACATGTATTATAGTTATGCAGGATTTAGTTATACACATATTTGTTAGGGAAAATGCATAAGTACCCCCCCTCCAGCTTATGCCCAAAATCCCTGAGACACACCTAACCTTTACTAAGGTCCTATTACCTCCGAACTTATTTTATATATAATTTTCTACCCCTTTTATGTGGCAACATTTGACCGAACACGGAGTTTAAGAAATAAATGAAGACTTTGAAATGTTTACCAAATTGTCCTTTAAAAAGTAGACTTACTTTTCTCTCTCATCATAAATGTATTGGAGTATTATTTTAAGATTAAGTGGGACCAACAAGGATAAAAGATGAATTGTACCTTTAAATACTTACCACCATATAAGGAAATGTGATATTTTTTTTGGGACTGACAAAAAAGGAAATAGTGCCACATAAAATGGGACGGAGGGATTACTATTTATGAACCATTATATTTATGCATACTTATTACAAGAGTATTTTTTTAATTAATATATATAAACCAACGAAATATTAGATTCTTTTATTTTATCTCTAAGTAATGGGACCTCTCTTCCTCTTCACCTTCCCTTCTTTTCCTCTTCTCCTTTAAATTTTTTTTTCTCCCTTTTAAAAAAGAAAAAAGAAAAACACAACACCCACTTCAAATATCAAACAAATTTCTCATTTGATTATTTCTAAGTAATTTACACTACTTTGTATTTTTTTTTTTTTTAGATATATATATGGATGATGAAATGTATGGTTTTCATTCAACAAGAGACGATTACGCTGATAAAGCTTTGATGTCACCGGAGAATTTGATGATGCAAACTGAGTACAACAATTTCCACAACTATACCAACTCGTCCATCTTGACTTCTAATCCGATGATGTTTGGATCCGATGATATTCAATTATCATCGGAGCAAACTAATTCTTTCAGTACTACCACTCTTCAAAATAATGATAATATTTATCAAATTAGAGGTGGAAATTGTGGTGGAGGCAGTGGAAGTGGTGGTAGCAGAAAGGATTATGATAATAATGATAATAACAATAATGAAGATTATGATGAAGATGGTTCAAATGTTATCAAGGCTAAAATCGTCTCACATCCTTATTATCCTAAATTACTCAACGCTTATATTGATTGCCAAAAGGTTAAGTATGATTTAATCTTTTATGATCTAACTATTTTCTTTATAAGTTTAACCTAAGTATCTTTTATTTATTTATTATCATTTCTTAGATAAGCAAGAGGGTTTATGGTTTTTGAAATCTTTAGCTTATGTTAATTTTGAATTGTTTTTTTTTTTTTTATATATAATTGATACGGTTAGTGTATATAACTTAAATTGTTACGGAATTTTGATTTTTATAGGTTGGAGCACCAGCGGGTATAGTAAATCTGCTGGAAGAAATAAGGCAACAAACTGATTTTCGTAAACCAAACGCTACTTCTATATGTATAGGAGCTGATCCTGAACTTGATGAGTTTATGGTTAGTTACTCTTTTTATTTCTGTTTGTAGAATTTATTGTTTGACTTTTCTTGTTTCTTAATTAAATTAAATTAAATGATATACTGTGAATAGTTTGTTTGAAATTTTGACCATATGTTTGTTTATTTTTGTTCAATCAAATAGGAAACGTATTGTGATATATTGTTGAAGTATAAGTCCGATCTGTCTAGGCCTTTTGATGAAGCAACAACGTTCCTCAACAAGATTCAAATGCAACTAGGTAATCTTTGCAAAGGTCAGTCAAACATTATCTCGATGTTGTTTGTTTCGATATCTTTTACCTATTAGTAAAACGAATCATGAATTAGAAAGAAATTTGTGCTATTAAACATGATTTCCTTATTTATTTCCCATCAAATCATTTGACTTAGAAATATGCACGGTGGAAAATAGATTCGTAGTGACATATTTTAAGTTTTCTGTATGAAAACATTGTAGTACTATTTATTCTTTTTTTTACTAGTACAATCAAAATATATGTGAGAATAACCTCCGAATATTACTCAATGGAAAATTTCATAGGAAAATAGTGATTTTTTAGTAGTGGAACGTATAATATGTATAGTAACATAATATGAAGATGGACACCAAAGAGAACTTGATCGTTATAGTGAAATATTGTTATAGAGAGATCTGATGAGATGGAATTGGTCATGTTATGAAATACAATTTCTCTGGAGTTTGTACAAGTAATTTTGAGTTTAACTATTTTGCACACATAGAGATGTTGAATCACACCTCTTCTACTTCAATTCTTGTATTCTCATATGTTGCGATAAAATGAGAGTCGATAAGAATTGAACACACATCTATTATACGAAATACCCTCACTAATATATCGTCATTGGACACTATAAGAGGAGGTAAAATCATTTTAAGGATGGTGCAAATAATAATAGAGCATAGAGCTCCAAAAATATGACTAAAAGTTGTCAGAAATGAAAATAATGAGCAAGAGTTTCTTGCCTTTGTGTATTCATGCCGTGACTGATTATATGATTTTGGAAAATTTTGCTTATTTTGTTGGAAAATAATTCATTGATAGTAGCAAAAAAACTATGTATTTTTTTGCCTTCCTTGAGGGTTAGATGTTTTTTTGAGTGCAACTGGGACCTTTGATATCCTAGTTTTACTCATATTGTTTTTGTGGTGCTTCACTTGTCTCTCTTGCCTTTTGTTTAGTTGTCAGGAAAATTTCTTTTTTTTGCATTTCAAACCACTTTAGCTCAGAGATTCTGATTTTGACATATCACAATTGAGGTGACATGGCTATAGTAGCTCTTTCAATAAACAGTGACATATGTCCTCTATACTCTATATCTACCCTATTACTAGATCACTGCTCATGTTTTATATATAGGGAAGGTGATCATTATATACTCTTTTCGTTTAAAAAAAAATGACCTAGTTTGACTTCACACAAAGTTTTAATCTTGTGGCTCTTAACATGTGACGTGGTAAGTTGTAATTAAAATGATGCCAAAAGAAAAGAAAGATGTTGTTCTTTTTTAAACTGACTAAAAATAAGAATAGCTAGGTCATTTTTTTGAAAACGGATGAAGTATATTTTATGTGCATTTATGTGACTATATATGGTACTAGTATGATTGGAGCAAATTTGACCTTATACAGTTAATAATTGTTTAGTTTCCTATAAAGATTTTGCAAATTATGGAACTTATTTATGGAAATGGCCATTCTTCTGTTTGATCAATGTTGATTGACAATCATGCAAGTCATCCCATCCTTTACTATACATTTACATTTATCACTTAGTTATTGTTAAGTGGTATGTATTTTCCTTTTTAATTCATAAGGTTAACTCGATTATTTTGATGTAAACACTAGGTGCTGATAAGTATTTACTCGATCAATTGTTTGGTCAAATACTTAAGGTCTAAATCCAAGATATAATCAATTAGCAAACTAGTTCATATCAAATTGTATGAAAATAGGGTTTATTATTCTTGTACTTGGACTACTGTTGTAGCTGGAGCTGGCTCACGCGTATGATTAGACATAGATGATTGATGGTAGTACAAATTTTGAGTTTTCAACTTGGATATATATTTTCAATATACAAGATATATACTACCTTCATTTTGGTTTAGGTCATTATTGTAGCATTATTTTACATTCATCTTCGAGGTTGATTTCTCATATAGTTACTTAATTATGATTTTCTATTTCAGAAAGTCATTTTCTTTGTTGAAGATAATTGATATTAGGAAGAAATGTGAGTTTCTGAAATAATAACTATTAGCTGAGTAATCATTTGAAAAAATAGCTCTACTTTTAAGCTCATATAATGTTGTTTGGATCCTTCAATATGTTATTTTGGTGCATAAAGTTCTACATTTTTTGGAAGATCTAATATAGTTTTAATAGCAATTTTTGAAAGATTTGAACAACATAACTCAAAAATTAGATTCAAGTACAATAATGTCAACAAAGACCATATGTTTGAGTACAGTCTATAATAGTTGGATGTATATATATTCTCAGATGGAATGTGGCTTGCATGTGGAACCACAATTAATTGGTCTTTCCAATCTCTGCAAAGCCTTCATCATATTTATTTTTCAAGTTCCAATATTATAGTGCTATGTGTTCATGCCAGACACATTGGGAATTGTTTGATGTCTCATTGGTGTTCACTTAAAGTGATTATATTATCTTCGTTTACCTAATGATTTATCTACCTTGTTTTTTCGTATAATAATAATATCTTCAGTATAATTGAAAAAGTATTGTGTACGCAATTTTACTCTATATTAAGATATTTTAAATCCAAGAATCATAACTAACATATCACGTGGATCAATCTTCTTGTCCTGTGGCCTGGCACCTTTTTTTTTTTTTTTAAGTAAGTTATACATGCTAAGTACAATTAGAACTTATTGTTTATTATGTTTACTTTAATTTGATCTAGTCTAATAATTAATTACTTAGATTAATGTATTAAACTAACTATATAGGATATAAAGTTGTGTTATTTTATGCTTTCTCCACGCATTAGAAGCTGTCATTGTTCAAATATTTTATTAATTTGAGGCAAATGGTATAATTTGATCTGTATAAGGCAGGCAGCAGCCTTACAGTCTAAAAAATTAATGAGGAAATTAAGAAAAAGGGTTGTTAATAATAATGAATGGGTAGATATATTCTTTGTGTTTGACAAGCTATATAAGTAATAATTAATTTTTGTTTCAAAGTACAGATTAACTTTTTAGTGATACAGAGAGAGTAATTTATTAATCTGGCCTCGTGTGCCTTTTGTTTTAATTTCAATAAAAAGTTTATTTTTAGTTTAATAAGTTCAAGTGATCAACTGTATATGTTCACGTGCTTGGATTGCATTAAACTGATAAACTGCTGGATGCTGTTTTCCATATTGTTTTGTACTTGTGGCTTTATTTTATGTTAAAAAGTTTATGCATTAATGCTTGCCTGTTATATATTATGCTTGAGATGTAAGCTGAATTAATTCATATAATAGTAAATATTAGGGTCATTGGCATTGTAGATAAATTGAACTAGTCAAGTAAGGGTTTGGATAGTCGACCTCAATTTGCTTGCGGTTGTGGAGTAGTAATTATTGTAGTGGTTGTTAGTAGTACTAGACCTACTTTGATAGTTAGTTCTTTACCTTGTTACAACATCAATACCATATTCACTGAAATCTCACAATGTGAGACATGATGAGAGCACGTAGATTGTATACGAATATTACCACTACCTTTATTAAGTGTGTTTACTAAACTACCCTTACACAATTCATGTGTATTTAGGTTCTTCATTAAGATTCATTTAAGTTGCTATATACATTTTGGAACTTGAAAGATTTTTCTAACTTGGTAGAAGTCCTTGTTTGAATTGACTTTTGACTTATTTTTATCATTTTTGCTTAAAATTATGTGTTTATAAACATTTTTTTTTTCATTTACTCAAACACTTCAAACTTACTTTGACTTAAAAACACTTAAAATAAGTCAAATCATACAGATTCCAAGTCGAAGTAGAAATTGGTTATGAGTTGCACCTTTAAAAAAATCCATTTTCATTATGATGTATTCCCATCATTTAAGTTGACCTAGGTCCACCTCTGAATGGGCCGCAGAGCGTGATATGAATTTAGTCGAAATTTCAATGTAGACTTCGGATATCGAGTGGAAAACCAAAAAAAAAGAAAGTTGACCTAGGTTGTTTTCTCCCTTTCACAAAATAGAAAGTAAGACTGTGTATGCATCATCCTCTCTAGATATAGTTTTACACTGAATATGTTGGTTTCTATTTGAATATAGTTGAAGAATATTTCTCCGTTTATAAGTACTCTCTCTGTTTTAAAAAGAATGACCTTCTTTCCTTTTTAGTTTGTTTAAAAAAGAGTGACCTCTTTCCTTTCTAGTTTGTTTAAAAAAGTATGACCTCTTTCCTATTTTGGTAACATTTACTTTCACCTTTTCACGTGACATATTTAACACCACAAGATTAAATGATAATTTTGTACATTTGACATAATTTTAATTTGACAAAATTCAAAACTCTTCTTTATTTTCTTAAATTCTGTGCTAAGTCAAACTAGGTCACTCTTTTTGAAACGGAGGGAGTAATATATATGTAAACGACGATAATGTGTACTTTTGTTTGAATATAATAATTATTTGAGTAGTAAAGAAGGTAGAATTATTAAAGAAAGAAATGAATGAATGAAGGGACATTTATTTTATTTTATTATATAGTATATTATATATATATATATATAATGGGGCATTGAAGAAAAAGGGTAGGACCCAAAAACATTAATGGGAGAGAAAGCCCGTGTAGAGCGGGTGGTCGATATAGCACATGGACTCCCGTGCTTTACGCTGCCAATTCTAACTCTTTTCTTTTGTTTCTTCCCTTTTTATTCAACAACTACTACTATCAATTCTCAATTATCAAACACTTGCACACGCACACAATTTTATTTATTTTTCCCTTTCAATTTATGAGATGCTATTCGATTGAACACTATTTTTCTGCACAAAATAGGGAAAGAGAATTAACTAGAACAAAGCGATTTTTTTCCATTAATAGCCGTTATATGTGAATACATCAAATAGGAAGTTTACACATATGTAAGTTAGATAATAAAAAAAAATCAAATCCATACTTATTTTTATTAATATCAATACTCAAATAATGTTACATAAAATTAAACTGAAGTATTATTTTGATACTCTAGGACCAGAGTAACACACACAACTATAACAAGGGTTGTGGTGGAATGATAAGTACTCCTTCATCTTTGTTAAGGAGTAGTAATGTGAGACTTCCCAATCTGTAATTAACCAAGCTCTATGAGGATATTAGACACCAGATGAGAAATTTTAAAAATAATTTTTTTCTTTTATTTTTAATTTTTTTCCTTACTGAAAACCCCCTGAGAGTGAAAGTGTTTGCAGGGGTGCTGCATATAATGGTAGTCAAATCTTGGTAGGCCACTCTGTGGGTTCAGTCCAGTCATGGCTCTTTGTGCTCCCCAATGTCTCTTTCCAATATACCTATCGATTCTATTAATTATTTTTTTATTTTAATTTATTTGCCTTATTTTAATTTGACCTAAATTTTAAAAAATTTTAAAAAAATTCTCAGTATGATGAGTTATTAAAAATAAAAATAGATGTATGTTTCATGAACGGACTAAAAAGAAAAATAGATTGAACAATTAAAATAAAAAAATATCTTTCTTTTTTCAGTATAGAGGTTTTTATAATGATAACAATCACAATTAAGTAGTTGTCTTTTGTCAATAGGTCAAATACGTAAATTGTTCATCATTTTATATAGTAGTCCTTTATATAAGTAATAAATTAAAATTATTTATTTAATAACATGTGCTTTTAAAATAAATTACATAATAAGATCATTTAATATTTTTATGATATTATATATATTTATTTCTTTATACACTATTTTGTCTATTTGAGTCGAGTACTATCATATAATATGAAGTAGTGTATACATATCTTTAAAATATATACTCTTGTTTGCTTTATTAAATTGGCTTAAATTTTTCTAGAGCTTTTGCTATGAGAAATCCTTGCAGCTTTCCCTACATTTTTAATACAACAGATCCACTTTTATTACCAAAGTTATTATCTTCAAAAATATTAACTTGATCTATAGCTTAAATTTTTATTTTTATTTAATTCTAACAAAGTTGTATGTCATAGTGGTCATTTGATATAGGCGGTAAGTCAGTTTTCTAAATTAACAATCTTTTAAATTATGTAGCCCAACAATATTGCGACAGAAATTTGTGATCGAACTCATCACTTTATATAACAAGCTTTTTTTGGTATAGTTTCTGATACATAAGATTAACTATCCCAATGAATTTTTATTGGTGAAGTAGGGCTTTAAAAGTGGTCATTTGGTAGCTGGTTAGGAGCAATGGCGGATGTATGTTATGAATTATGGGTGCTTAAGCACCCATTGCTTTTTGCAATAAACACTAATATTTGTTTGTAATATCTAATAATTTATTCAAATGTATTAACTAAGCACCCACTTTATATAGCAATTCTCAAACTAAAAATATTGGAGCACCCATAAAATAAAATTTCTGGATCCGCCATTGGTTAGGAGAAATATTGTATATGTATTAGATCTTGTTTAATCAATATCATGTTTGGTAGTTGGTTCAGACTATGTAGAAAATTAATACAATGTCTTGTTTGCAATTTATAAACATGGATAACTAATACATGTATAAGTTAGGAGGGATTTTATGTATAATTTTATACTTGATATAAAATGGAATAACTACTGCTTGAATAACTATATACTGCTGAACTACTTCCTACATAATATTAAATAAGATATAAATTTCCTTATAACTAATTCGCGTATTGCTAATACATGCCTAACTCTAACGATTCTTGCTATGTAGTCTATGGTTAGATCAGGGTGATCAAAATTGTTCCTAATTCTTGATGTGTTACTTTCCTTTTACAATTTTGTGCGGTAATCTACAACATCCAGGTCGATGGATTTTTTATATCAAGCTTTACAACTTTAAGATAGCGTTAATCTTTAAACAAATGACTCGGTAAATAAAGCCACTATTGCATTAATCAGGGGCGATTGTATAGCCTATTTTGCGTTGTAGGTGAACCATGATCTTTCTATTAAATTAGATATTATATGTATATACTTTTTAGAATTGATCTTATATTATATGATGGTATCCATATTTCTAAAAGACTAAATGATGCAATTAATTGTATGTTGAGTTATTTAGCTACCAGGATCAATTCTCACTTAGAACTTTTTCTCATTTTTTTAAGTGATGCACCCATTGACATAGTTCTTGCCATTGACAAGATGAATAATGAGATTACACGTGTACAAGCTCTTTGGAAATAGTTTAGATTCTTCTTGAACGTGTTCCTTGCATGCTGAAGTTTACTAGGGGTGGTACCAACTAGGACTAGAAAGCGGTTACTCTTGTCACTTATAGTGCTTATCTAAGTTGCTGGGATTTTTCAAAAATATTATCACATTCATGTCGGATACTTTAGAAATACACTATTTTTGAAGAATTTGACACGCACTCGCTGATATTTTTTAACAATTCGAGCAACATAGGAACTTATAACAAACTCTCTCCTTATATATCTTGATCTAAAGTGGAGTAAATTAATTGTGGCAGATGATGGTGGTGTATCATCAGATGAGGAGTTAAGTTGTGGTGAGGCAGATGCATCAATGAGAAGTGAAGATAATGAACTCAAAGATAGACTCCTACGTAAGTTTGGAAGTCATTTAAGTAGTCTAAAGTTGGAATTTTCAAAGAAAAAGAAGAAAGGGAAGCTACCAAAAGAGGCAAGGCAAATGTTACTTGCATGGTGGGATGATCACTTTAGATGGCCTTACCCTACGGTTTGTACTTCTTTACCTCTTTATTTTGCATTTTTCATACAACTCAAATAATGCTTATTCTTGTTGTTTCATTTAAAATCTTGGTTTAAAATTTTGCATTTATACTCTCTCTGTCTCAATTTATGTGACACATTTTGTTTTTCGAGAGTCAAACAGTTTAATTTTGATTGGAAATTTGCAGATGAAATTTATATATTTGTAAATTACGTAAAAAGTACTATAAGTTACAATAATTGACGATCCAAAATATATAATAGATATATGAAATTTTACAGTAAAAAATAGATCAAATCTCGAAATCCGAAATGTGTAACATAAATTGAGATGGAGGGAGTACTACTTTTTAGGTTCTTTCACAGAGAGGTGGTTTAAAGATTTTAAATTTATGGATTTTAGATTATAATTTTTAAGTTTACTAGGTTCTGCATTGATTATTTGAGAATAAACCTAAAATAATCCCTTATTTTTGGGTTGAGACTTAAAGTCATCGTTGTTTTTCCCCAAGATGTACTAATAGTTTCTCATGTTTGTAATATTGGTGCACTTTTGGTCTTTTCCAAAACTTCTATCCATTCATAACATTGGTTTTATCCACAATTTAGTGTATGTACATGGTACATATAAATTGTTTACCTATTTCATAGCGAGTATTGTTGCTCGTTTGATCGTGAATGAGATACAATAGTGATACATTTATTCAAGTTAATGACATGTATACCTGAATTTTGTGATTCTCTCTTTCTTTTTGCCCTCCTTATGAAACTCTTGGGGGCGTTGGTCGTTGGATAGGGTTATGCAACTATTAGTTCATTAATCAGTTATTTCATGTTTGATCCTGCATAAAATATAATGTGAATAGACTCATAAGTTATACGTACTTTAGTTACGTGAGATGATAACGAATGTTGTTTTGATAATAGGAGGCTGATAAGAATTCACTAGCAGAATCAACAGGACTTGATCCAAAGCAGATCAACAATTGGTTTATAAATCAAAGGAAGAGACATTGGAAACCATCAGAGAATATGCAGTTAGCTGTTATGGATAATCTAAGCTCTCAGTTCTTCTCATCAGATGATTGAGTTTGAATTGAAATTGTGAAAATACTTCTCTTCATTTCTCTTTTTATTATATATAATATATAAATAGAATATTTTTGGGAAAGAAAGAAGTTATTTTATTAATCAAAATCTCTATAAATAATGGTAGAGATTAATTAATGTTGAATTCTTCTTGATCATGTAAATATTCAATCTAGCTAATTGTCAAAATTAATGCTTACCCAATATCACAAAAATGTCTACTCCTTTGATGATATGGTGGTTAGAGTTCCTTTCGATTTTCTGTGCTTGGAATATTATCGATGTTTTGTGGTTATGAGTGCTTTTGATACGTTGTAATTATTTTTTCTGTTTCAATTTATATAGGTTAATTTGACCAATTACGAAGTTTACAGAAGTATGAAATTTTTTTGTGATGTTTTAATACTATTTTTTGAAATAAATAACTTTTTAAAAGTATGAACAATCACAAAAATATTGAGTTAAAGACGTTAATTTATAATACATTAATTTACTCTTTTTTATTTATAAAATAAAATTTTAATCACAAACATAAAAATATAAAAAATACAAGTATTTGTTTGCTAATTTTTTTGAATTAGTATGCTGATTTTTTGGAATTGATAACTTTTTTTACATTTTTGTATTTTCAATTACAATTATGGTGGGATGCGTTTTTTGTTTCCTCTCTTTTAATTTTTGTATTCAATGAATTTACACCATTTGATTTTTTTCTGTCTTTTTTCCATAGTTAGTTTTTACCTAAAACTTATATTTTTACTTGGTAAGAATTTTGGTTTCCTTTTCAGTTTTATTTTCTTTGTTTTCAAAATCACTTCTAATTTGAGACAAAATAATTTATTTGCTTTGATTTATACTATTATGAGCAGAAAAATTCTATGAATTCATCTCTTAGAAAGAGCTCTATGTTAAGGCAAACTAATAACAATATTAACTAATAGTCTCATGTATGTTTAAAATTGAATTTTGTGTTGAATGCATTCACTTCATCTCATATAAGTTAATATGAAAGAGAGAGTCATGTCACCAATAGTGAAACCCCTATCTATGTTACCCCTAAATTCTAATTTCATAAAAAGAGAAAAGGTAAAAAACAAACATGTTAGCGAACTGACAAAAGGACCAGTAAGGAGAAAGATGTTATAATTGTTGATTCTAAGAAGTATCTATATGATAGTTATTTTGAAGATGAGATTTCAATTTTCAAATTTTTTTTTGGTTGAACTAGGTGCCTAAAGGAAAATCTTGTTTTCGTTGATTGCGGAGTGTTTTCTCTCTCGATGCACATTGGCAAACCTGCACTGACCATGGCGAAGAGAGAGCGCACGCTGTCTCTGAAGGAAATGGAGACTCTGGCGAGTCAACCAAACCGTGGGAACATGAAGAAGAATGGTAAGGTAATAGAAGCGGAGGCAGATGAAATCACAATGAGCAATAACCAAACAGAACAGATCCTGCGATTGCAAGCTCAGTCTTAATGGACTGAAATTGTCCAAGCTTCAGCAAATTTCGGAAAGAAATCCAGTAGTAGAGGAGGTAGATCTTGGACAGATGAAGTGGACGACGAGAGTGTGAAACCAGTCCATAAAAGTTCAATTTGGGATAATTTTGACACAACCAAAATCTCAAACGTTAGGTTCAAATTGGAATACGTAGAACCTGTTATGCATGGTGAATCCCCTACAATTGATATTGAATTAGAGGATATGAGTTCATAAATTACATAGTGGAAGAATGCAATAATGTGTTATGTGTTGGGAGCCCATCCCCCATTTGAAGTGCTGAAAGGATTTATACACAGGCTTTGGTCCAAGCTAGGAATTAACAAAGTGGCGATGCTCAAGAATGGTATTATTATAGTTCGATTTGAAACTGAAGTAGGGAAGCAAGAGGTGTTGCAAGGTGGTGGCATATGCCACTTTGACAACAAACCCTTAATAGTAAAGGCATGGAATTCTGATATAGAGTTTACAAGGGAAAAACTACGTACCTATTTGGATCAAGCTTTCTGGTCTTAATTTTAAGTACTTGAGTCCGAAAGGACTTAGTAAGATTGGTAGTTTGGTTGGAAAACTATAATGGTGGACCATAATACTGAAAGAAAAGTAAGACTGAACTTTGCGAGGCTGCTAGTTGAAATTCAAATGGACACAATGCTGCTAGAGGTGATCTTGTTTAGGTTGGAGAAGGGGTATTTGAAAGAGCAAAAGGTGTTACATGATTGGAAGCCAACGTTGTGTAAGATTTGTGATAAATATGGCCATTCAGAAGTGAACTGTGGGAAGAAGAATACAGGTCCGGGCACAAAAAAGGGAGGAACTGGAAGCAAAGGAGACGTTGGCCAAGACTTCCAACCTTCAATTGACACTGGTGGAATAGTTGTTCAGGAGAAACTATCACCTCCAACAATTGCGTTGGATCCTCATAAGGCGGGCATATCAGATGAGTCTCAGAAGCAGGGTGCAACTAATATTTGAGTCACACCTCTAAAAACACTGAAGTCTCAAACTAAGCAACCACTACATGTAAAGAGTAAAAACACTTTTTAGGTACTGTACAAATTATGTAAGAGTAAGAAGGCTATCAGATGAAGAAATAGTGGGAGGCCATCCTAATCCCATTATTGGGAATGGATAGTTGTCTTTGTTGGAATATGCGAGGGCTCAATGGCCCCATTAACCAAAAGGAGGTGAAACTCCTTTGTAATAATGAAAAAATTGGGCTAGCAGGGTTACTAGAAATAAAAATAAAAGTATGGAAGATCGATTTGATAGCTCAGAAGATTTTTGATGGCTGGTTGTTCATTACCAGTCTTGCTTCTCATTACAATGGTAGTATTTGGATAACTTGGAGGTCGGATTACTACACAGTTACACTAATAGAGTCAGCATCTCAATTGATTACTTGTGAAATGAGAAGTGTTTTATGCAACAGACATTTATCATGACAATGGTTTATGCCTATAATACAAAGGAAGGTAGGAAAGAGTTATGGGATTCTCTTATGGATTACAACGTCATTTGTTAATTACCTTAGATGATCCTAGGGGATTTCAACTTAGTACTAACAACTGAAGACAGGATTGGGGGCAACCCTGTGGTGTGGTCAGAAATAGAAAATTTTCAGAATTGTATTGCAACATGTGGTTTCATAGAGGTCAAAGATACACTTGGAATGATAAAAGTGATAATAAGAATTTTTTTCTAAAATTGACAGGGTCTTGCTTTCATGTATCAGGACACTTCATCCAATTCTAAGTGTCAACGATCGTTAGTCAGTATAATAATCCAGCTAAAAGAGTTGGGATCGAATCCCACAGGGAGTGGTATGTGTTTAAGATTCAAGAGTAAAGTACGAATGTGTTCAAGTCAATCATAGGAATAGACATTTATCGATTAAAAACAATATTTCAAATTAAAGGGTGACAGAAGTGTCAAATAAATGGGGATTTGGTTTTAACTATCAGCTACAATCAACAACAAATAACACGAATTACCAAATAATGAGACGGGATCTTGGGATGTGATTGGATTATAGGCTATATAGACAAATAGGTGATTGCAACTGTTAGTAAATAGTTGTTAATCAGTGACTAAGCTAGACTTTAGTGGGGATAAATTTTCTCTCGAACAGTTTACCCCGAATCAAATTGGTTTCTCTCGAACACCAACAAGCATACAAATAGAGCAGCCTTCGCTTTAGTCCATTCACTCTCTCGAGCTGAATGCGTGAAAAAAGGATTAGGATTCATTCTCTCGAGCTGAACCCATGACAATCCAATACCCATAGACTATCAATTCAGTAATCTTGGTTTTAAAACCTCTCTCTCGAGCAAGCCAAAAACACTAAAGTAGAATTGCATTTGCAACTACAACCCTTTAAATTAAACCAAAATTACTAAATGAAATCACTTCTAAACAATATTTAAACTAACAATTAGCAATACCCACAAGCTAAATCAACCGATAATCACACCCCAAGAATTGAGGTTTTAGCTAGACATCATAAAATGATAGAAATCGTTACCAAATTGTGTTTTAATCAACTGGGTAAGATTAATTTCGTCTTTACAAAGGTCCAAGTTGAAGAATCTCAAAGACCCACTTCCAATTTCTCAAAAATGGAAAACTTCAATTCTTGAAAGCTAAGGAAAAACTTTAGTCTCAATAGGAGTTCAAAACTCAAATTCTAAAAATTGATTCTAAGATTATGATAAAAGGTCCTAAGATTAATGTTTGAAATGTATTTATAGTCGCCAAAAATATGCTTCGAAAGACCATTCGGCGCAGTAAGTCGGGATAGCCGATCAACTCGGCGATCCGTCCTTTGGCCAAGTTCATCGCCTTTCTGCTTTGGACTTTAGCATCTTCAAGTTCTGTAACTTTGGGCAATCCAACACTGCATCGCGAAAACACCTGGCGACACACCGACAACTCCTTTCTATCACCAAATTGACTTTCTCCTTCAGGACTTAGCACTCTAGAACTTTAGGCGAGGTAATGGTCATTCAGTGACTCACCAAATGGACTCGGCGATCACTAGGCCTTCATTTCTTTAATCTTTTAGCTCGCTTCGTTCCTTTTTGCAAGTTAGTGTCCATGCTTTATTCCTCGATCCAAGCACCTGGAAATCAAGGGTTTTACATCAGTTATTGGCACAAAACAAGCATTCCAGGACATAAAATCTATCCAAATAAAGCCCTATATGAGTCCAAATTGTGGATTCATCAGGTCTTTATTAACAATGTATGGTTAAGAACACTACCTTCCAGCGTAGTAAAGTACCTTTCTGAAGGAATAAGTAATCATTGCCCAATCAAAGTGATACTAACTAATACAGATCCAGAGAACATGAAGTCGTTTCAATTTTGTATTGTAACATCTCGCAACTTGAAACAGCTAGAAGAAGCTAAGAACTTGAAATAATCATTTTAGGAAAGTATAAGGAAATCTGGAAATTTTAAGTAAGTTAAAGTTGAGATTTTGGTCAACTTCAATCGACAATAACTCCTAGATCAGGATGAGTTAGGTATAGTTTCAGATATGGTTGGAAATCTCTTGGAATTATCTTTCCAAGGCCATCAAGTTTGTGCGATTCCGAGTTCGGATGAGTGAGTTACGTCCTTTGAAAGTTGGGCAGTTCGAATAAAGAAATGCTCAATCCGGATTTTTAAAGGGTAGTTTGGTCTTTTCCTTACCCAATTACTTAAATCCGTTGTTAGTAAAATAATTGGGTTCAAGACTGAGTTAGTTCAGTTTACGCATTTGAAAATTAGAGTTAGGGTTTTTGGAGAAAGAACGCAAGAGAAAGGAGAAGAAGAAAAGCAAGATTCGCCAAGAACGATCAATTTTGGTGGTGGATTCACCAAAGAATTGATCCTATAAGGTATGTGAGTCTCTCATAGCATTGTGTTCATTCACCCACGTGTCAAACATGTTTAGTTCAGTGCAGTTCGTCCTAAAAGAGTTTGAATGTTGATGTTCTTAACATGAATTCTTGAATTTGAATGTTGTTCTTGAATTGGGTTGAATTGTGGAGTTTCTGAGATCTTTACGTTGTGTTTTAGAGTTACCTTGAGTTAGGTTCTTGAGTACATATGCTGGGTATCGGGATCTAAAATGAATTTGAGGAAAATATTCGAGTTTAGGCGAATTGGGGATGGAAAACGAAGAAGGAAAAAGTCGAGCAGACTTCGTCAAACAAGTCCGCGTCGCGGACTTGTTCCCCTAATGAGCAAAAATTTACTCTGCGTCTTGGACAGGACGCGGACTCCTCTGTCTCAAAACTAAATTTTGTAAGTATTTATTTAGAAACATCTCCGCATCGCGGACTTGTTCCAAGACGGTGATTTCGTAACTTTCCTCAAGTTTAGCTATCGAAATCATTCCTAAACATCATGAAGTCTTTCCAAACACTAATCATAATCCTTGAATCCATAATTCAATTCAAGGATCATTTAAGAGTCGAGTCAAGAGCAGTTAAGATCAAAGTCAAGAAAAGTCAATAGTCAAGTTAAGATAAATTCTTAAAGTTTTCAAAAAGTCTTTCACAAATGTTTTAACTTTGTTTAAGACTTAAGTTTTGAGTTCAGTAAAGAGTAAAGTTGAAGTTGTTTTCTTCAAAGAAGCATATGGGGACTAAGTATTTCCCCAAAGAGATTTAAAATGTTTTTTTTCACATTTAAATAAGAATGGAAACTGAGATTTCCAGAGAGCCTTCGGGCTAGTTTTTAGAAAGGAGCAATAGCTTTCTAAATAAAGCAAGAAGGAAAACTGATATTTCCAAGATTGCCTTTGAGCTAGGTTTTTGAGCACTAATATCAAATCAGAAGAAATATGTTTTTTTTAAAACATAAGAGCTAGTATATTTTGGGAGTAGTATTGAGTACCGAATTTGGGACGGGCATGAGTTCAGATAACTTATGTCCATAAAACCATGTAGCCACCATGGGTAGAAAAGGGTCATACTTTTTAGATGAATCCTTTTTGAAACAGACTAGTTGATCCATTAGGCAGTTCAAGTCCTATACCTTTGGCCGGGTATAGGATGCGTTGGCAGCGTGAGGTAGATCGCTGTATCATCACTATAGCTCTTATGTGATGGTTGTCGATTAGAGAAACTCTCACAGAAGTATTGTATTTTTATATACATCAGTTTATTTGTATTTTTACATACATCTCAGAGTTATTTGTATTTTTACATACATCTCAGAGTTATTTGTATCTTTCCATACACACAGAGTTAATATAATGTTTTTAAACAACTTTTCTTTATATTGCACTTGTTTTTAAACTGCTTTATATTGAAATGAGTTCAATCATGTTGAGTTGAGTTGAGCCATGTAAGTTATTCAGTTTCTCTCAGATTCTTTCTAGCCTATGTTGTTTTAGCATTCCAACTCGCATACTCGTACATTCAGTGTACTGATGCCAGTTGGCCTGTATCGTCTTATGATACAGACACAGGTAACTAGGATCGGCATTCCGGCGCATCGTTGATCTAGTGAGTAGTTCAGAGTCTGTTGGTGAGCCTCCTTGCATTCCGGAGGATCCATTTCATTGCTTTCTAGTTTAGTTTATTAGGATGTCGTGGGGTCTGTCCTAACATCCATCTCAGTTGTTATTAGAGGCTTAATAGACAGTCAGATGTTAGTTCTTTAGTTTTATTCATTTCATTTGTATTGTTTAAGACTTGAGTTGCCATTTTGGCTAAGATATTATTTCTTTAAGTTATATTTATGAATATTGTCTTCCTTTAAGTTAAGTAAGCAAGGCCATGGGTTCGCTTGGGGCCATCAATGGTCTTCGAGTGCCGGCCATGTCTAGGGTGTAGGCTCGGGGCGTGACATGTAATGTATGAACGACTCACCTAAGGTTTAAGGAGAAAGTGAGAGAAGCATGAGACACTCAAGTTGAAGGCTGCAAGATGCTACCAGTAGTTAGAAAGTGAAAGATCATGAAATATGGATTAAATGAGCTGAATAATCGGGAGTTCATGAGTAATATTGTTTCTAACTGTCAAGAGGATAGGGAAGCTATGATGAAGGCTCAACAATTGTTACAGTAGGATCCTATGAATGTTGATTATCAAGAAAATGAGAAGGAAAAATACCAAAAATTTAGATAGACCTCCTACAAGGAAGAAAATTATCTTCAACAGAGGGGCAAAGCTACATGGATAAAACTTATGACGATAATATAAAATATTTATTCTCTGTCATAAAACATCGAAGCCTATAACAAGCAACAACTCAACTTAAGGATGACTCTGGGAATTGGCACACTGATCCACAATTAATAGGCAAGATTTTAGTAGACTATTTACATAGAGTTATTGGGGAAGAAATGCAGTCAAAGGATGCGAGCCTATGAGAATTTTTTGGAGAGTGGACATTGTCTTACAGTAGATCAACGGGTTGAGCTTTTTCAAGCTTATACTCGTAATGATATGCTGCCATGTTCCAACTAGACAGTAATAAGAGCCCTGGACCCGATGACTATGATAGTGGATTTTTTAAGTCAGCTTGGGAGATTATATGGACAAATTTTACGGATGCAATCCTTGAATTCTTAGGCATGGAAAATTGTTAAGGCAGTTACGTACCACAAACATTGCTTTGATTCCAAAAGTCACAACTCCTGAATCTGCTAGTCAATTTAGGACTATTTCGTGTTGCAATGTAATTTACAAATGTATTTTAAAAGTGTAACACCCCGGAAACTAGTAGGCTAAACTAGAGCTTTACGTGAGGGTTCTAGAGTTTGACGTGAGGGTTAGAGTTATAGAAATGAATTCTCGTACTTAGAATGAAGGGTTTAGGGTAAAAACGTAAAGGTACGACTTTCGTAAGACCAACCAAGGGTCCTTGAGGGGGACCTTAAAAAAATCACCTTAGAATTTGCCTAAGGCAGCATCCACAAAGAGGACCCACGGCTCGTAGGGGGATCCATTCCCCGTGGATGGGCCTCGTGGGTCAAGGCCCCCAAAATCTAGCCACAGACCACCACCCACTAATGACTAGTAAGGGCCGTGGGTGGACCCATGGTCCGTGGACGGACCCACGATTCGTGGACGTGGTCTCATGGGTTGGGGCAGTGTTGGTTTCAAGATGGTTTAAGTTGGGGACTTAGGGGTCATTCCATAATTAGTTAGGGGTTAAGTGGTGTCGTTTTATATTAGTTTAGATCACCTATATAAACCTAAGAGACCCTTAAATACATTGATCATAGACATTATTTTCCAATTCACCAAAGAACCCAATTCCCTCCCAAAAATCCTCTCTCTAGAAATTAAAGAAGAAAAAGTAGAAAAGCAAGCTAGGTCAAATTCTTCCATTGTTGCAAGCATTGTGAGGGCTTTGTAATCAAGGTATGTAAGCTTATTCATCCGTGAATTCTTCCATCCATGAATCCCCCTAGAATTCCCTCAATTGTGAAGATGAAATCCCCAATTCAAGTTAAGGTTCCTTCCAAAATTGTAGGTTAAGTTGAGTATGATTCCAATTGAGTGGATAGTACTAGTTTACGATTGATTTAGTATTGAAACATGATATATTGATGATATTACATGTTTTCCATGGTTAACCCTAGTCTAATTGATGAAATTGAAGAGTGTGGGTTTATGCCTTGTGAAGTGAAATTAAGGATTCATAGGTGATCTTCTAGAATTGATGACATGTATAACAATTGATCAAGAATAGAAGTAGGTAAACATGAATTGAATTAGATTGAATATTATATGATGGATCTTGACTAGTAATGATTGAGATTGAGCTGTTATGATGAATTAAGACCAGAATTGCTTAAAGATAAAGCTTGTGACTAGATTATCTTGTGATCTAGATATGTATGATGATTGTAAGAAGTAAAGCTTTGAGAGTAAGGTTTGTAGTCATGAATGATGATTACTAGGGCTTTGAGAGTAAAGCTAATATGATGAACTATGGATGCTAAGGCTTTGAGGGTAAAATCTATATAAGAATAGAAGGCTAATGAATTGAATTTTGATGAAAGATCTTTACCTACCTAATCCATCTTATGAATGATAGATGGTAGGAAGTGATAGAATCACTTGATTTATGATGGAATCTATGTCTAATGTATTAATTCTAGATGTGTTGATTTGATATGAACCTTGACCCTTAAAAGGGCAAGGTATGATATTATGTAGTTGTGTTGTTGAAAGGACATTCTCACATACACACTCATGTATGAATATGATATGATATGATATGAAAAGTTCTCTCACATAGAATGATTCTAGCTTGAAATGTTATTCTCACCTAAAATGAATCTAAGTCTAAGGGCTATGAAATGTGATGAGGTTGTGGTGAGTCCCCCAAAGACCTGTATATGATAGGAATGTGAGGTGAGTTCCCTTATTCCTAATTAGTTAAACATGAGGTGATTACCCATGTCATGATATGGGGAGTGTGAGGTGATTTCCCTTTTTGTATGTATGACTCCCAAGGTAAGCGGTGCTTACCCATTAACCTTTAAATGATATGGAGGCGAATACCTATATCTTATTATGATGGACATGGAGGCGATTACCTATGATACTTATTAAGTGATGTGGAGGTGAATACCTACATTACACCCTAAAATGGATACGGAGGCGTATACCTATATCTCATTAAAATGAATATGGAGGCGAATACCTATGATTCATTGATATGTATGACTAGAGGTGATTCCCCTTATATTTATGATTCCATGATATGTATGAGTATGACTAAATGTGATTCCCCTTGTCTTTATGATTCCATGATATGTATGACTTGTGGAGATTCCCCTTGTCCTTTATGATTCCATGATATGTATGACTTGTGGTGATTCCCCTTGTCCTTTATAGTGAGCTAAATATGAGATCAAAGAGATGATCAATATGCATGAAAGCCTAAAGTGGTACTTAGTATGGGTATGATTATGGGGTCTTACGCATACATTGCACAAGTATGACTTGAAGCTAATTGTGAAGTGGTTCTTATATGTTGTATGATTAGCTTGGATTGTTGTTATAGTTGTCTTCCTTGCTATGTTGACTAAAGGTGATAGATTCCCTTGTCTATGATGTTTAAGCTAAAGATAAGACCATGAGATGGTGAGTGTGATTATGATGGCCAAAGGGGATACTTAGCATGAATGGGATTATGGGGTCTTATCCATGCATTGCATGAGTATACTTTACTTATGAAATGGTTCTCTTATGGTACGAAGGTCTAAGTATGGACTATGTATATGAGTTATGCGTTATGATGACTAATGCTTATATTATGTCTATGTTGGAGATTGTGCTATGATTATGTTATTATCTCTTATGCTTATGACTTATGTCTTATGATGGCTAACACTTTGTTATGCTCCTATGATGTTATGCTAGCTAACATATTTAGTACATTTTGTACCAACGCATACTCTTGCCTACATTCTTATCAAATGTAGGGTTTGACGACATTGAGTTCCATTCTTGAGGATAGGTTTCTAGAAGTGCAAGGAGTTGAAGATTTGGTGAGTCTTTATAGCATCGAGGATAAAGTCACCATTACATGTATGTCTTTTCTTTATGTTTTAAACTATTGTATGGGTTGTGTCTCAAAGGTTTTATTCAAAGTTGAGTTTAGATGGTTTGAGACAAAGTGTTTTAGACTTCCGCTTGCTTTTATAAAAGACTTCGATTGTAAATAAAAGTTTTAAAATTTCTGCATCATTTCTATGTACTTTATGTTACGATATGCTAAGTGGCTTGTGTTAGGCATTTCGAGGTCTAGTACGCCATGTTACATCTAGGGTGTACCCCTGAGTCGTGACAAAAAGTCTTGTGTGCTAGATAGAGAGGAGCTATTAGCACTATAGTGGCAGAAAACCAATATGCTTTTGTCCCAGGAAGATCTATGGTACACAATATCTTGATATGTCACGACTTGATGCGAAACTATGGAAGAAATACCACATCAAGATGCTTGAAGAAAATATACTTAAGGAAGACCTACGACATGGTAAGCTTGGAATTTGTGGAGGAAGCACTGACAGGATATGAATTTCCTAAAAGTTTTATACAGTTGGTGATAACATGTGTTCACCGTAATTTACGGTCAAAGTAATGGAGAGGGACATGGATTTTTCCTACAAAGAAAGGTTTAAGACTAAGGGATCCAATGTCCTCTCTCTTGTTTGTTCTAGTAATGGAGTATCTATCGAGAGTGCTAAAGTGCATGAGCGACTTACCTGATTTTCATTTTCATCCAATGCATGTGTAAACACCTCAAGTTAACCCATTTGATAATTGTAGATGACCTAATGATCTTTTGTAGAGGTGATCCTGGCTCAATGACTAGAGTGATGGAAGCTTTAACTCATTTTAGTGAGGTTATAGGTTTGGTGGCCAATGTAGATAGATCTAACCTCTTTTTAGCTGAAGTTGATGACGAAACTCAAGGAAACTTGTTAAAAATGAATGGTTTCACTTTGGGACAACTTCCAATCAGATATCTTGGGCATTCATTGTCATCAAAGAAGTGGACGAGAGTGGTTTGCCCAAAGTTGATAATGAAGATCACTAATTGAATTAACACCGAATATTCCTAACTTCTATCTTATGCCGGTAGAATTCAAGTTGTGACTGTCGTATTATTTTCTATACTCAGCTTCCTCAAGGAGGTTGACAAGATTTGTAAGAACTACATTTGGGGGAGTAATGAAGAGAAGAGGAAAGTGCCACTTTTGGCTTGAGAGAAAATTTGTTTTCCAAAAAAGTTCGCAGGGCTGAATGTAACAACTGGAATATTGTTGCATCAATTGACAAACTTCTCTGGCAGTTATCAGAGAAACAAGATATACTATGGGTAAAATGGGTCCATGGGCTATATATGAGGAATGATGTTTCCATTTGAGAACATACCCCGCCTCAAGATTGCAGCTGGTATGGGAAAAAAACTAAGTGCACTGAAGGTCAATATGAAGAAATGGTACATACAAGAGAGGCATACTTTGATCCACTCAGGCCAATATTCAATTTCTACCAGTTAAAATGCAAAGCTAGGTAAACTGAATAGGCTACAAATAACTGCTCTTATATGGACATCTGTAGCACAACCAAGGCATAGAATGATAATGTGGTTAGCAGTACAAGCAGGCTACTTACCAAGGAGCGGATGCTACATTTGAACATTCATGTTGATAATGAGATGTGTTGTTTGTGCCGCAACCAAGTGATGGAGACTTAACTGCATCTCTTTGCTCATTGTGCTTAGTTATCATGGGCTGTTATGAAAGTGTACCCAGGCGAGGTGAAATAAGTACTAGAAAGGATCAAGCGGAAGCATTGGAGACAATTCTTTGACAATTCTATAAAGAATTAGTTGCAGTAATTTGGAGTGCCATAGTTACCACACTTGGAGGGCAAGGAACTGGAAGTTGTATAGAGACACAACTGTTAATAGCAAGATAGTAATTGCACAGATAAAAAGAGAATTTAAGAGAGGATAGCATTGTTTAGAGGATCCAAGAAAGCTCATAGAAGTCATAGATTAATTCAGCATTGTTTTCATGTAACTAGTTCTCTTGTCCAGTTGGAGGCTTTAAAGACATAGAACCTATGCTCTATAGGTGTATCGGCCCTTTATTTGTTAATGGTATTTACAGTTTATAAAAAAAAAAGAGGCCTAAATCAAATTTTAAAAGAAAATTGAACGTATTTATTTTTCAACAAATTGAATATGTTAGTGTTCAAATTTTATTAATGTATTTTAGTTAAATGTACATATTTCGAAATTCTACCAATAAATTGCTGAAATATTATCAAAATTCACATCATGATATCGAGAATGAAACGTAAAGTATTTCAAAATACAATTAATATTTTCAACGAGTTTAACTTTCTCTATAACTATTTAGGGGTAGATCAAAGAAGCACGGGAGAAGATTAGATATAATTTTTTTTGATTGAGGATATGATCTTAGATTGAAGTTATGAAGGTCAAAAATTAAAATAATATGATAATCGATTGATGGGTGTTGTCGCACTTAATGTGACATGAGGTAATCCCATCTTCTCCTTGTTTAGTAGTGTTATTTAGTTCTCTTATAGTAATAGTAGTATTTTATTTTTCATTTCAACAACTTCAAATTGCTGCATTTGTTTTATTTTATCATCCTTATTTTTCTTTCAATTTTGCTTTGATTATATCTTTTTTTTTTGTTTGAAACGACAGTCTATCAAAAATAGTCTCGCTACCCCATAGAGATAAAAATAAGATCTGTACATATATATCTTACACTTCTCAAACTTCACTTGTGAGATTATACTAAGTATGTTTTGACATTGTCATATATAATAAGTTATAAAATAATCTTCTATAATTGATTAAATAATATAAAAATATATTTTTATCGATATATTAAATCATTTTCTAATCTATAATTCATTTCACATACTTTATTTAAAATACAGAATATTTTGCAAATTATCTACTCACTCCTTTAAAGATGTAATCCATAGATGTTCAATTTTTTTGGCTTCTAACTACAAGTAATTTACTTCAGACGTACAGCATGAACTGTAGATTTTACAGAGCAAGTTATCAAACATCTAATTGTGTATGCAACAAGTAGAATCTTAAAAACGGAAAAAAAAAAAGAGCATAAACTTGTATGATTACATTCCAACTAACAAGTTTAACTTTCTGTTCAATTTATGAGCGTTTCTTGCATCCTTCAACAAAATTAACTAACATCATAGAGTTTTTACAACCTGCGGTTTTCCTACAAACGCGTACCTGAAGAGTCCTTAGTGACCTGAATTCTGATCGATAAACAACAAATCGGAAGGTGAGGTGCACTATAACACACTAGCTCCCTCCTCGTCACTATTACAACAAGTACAGACATTTGCATATAGTAGTATAGTCCTAACCTTGCTACTCTTACTTCTACTAGCAAGAGAGCTTCTGCACGTAAAATACCCCTAGGGATATCATCTTACTTCCTAGTATGGAAAAACCTTTTGTATAAGGTTCGATTGGTGAATTGAGGTAGAGTAGACCGATGATCCTGTAGTCATTTGGCCAGCTATTGAAAGAAAAACTTGCATCTGCTTCTCCTAAGTAGTTTCCAAAGCATCAGCAAGTAAGTATATATGTTCCCCTGAACATAAGTATGTTTCTACAACAACCTGCAATCATCAACAATATGTGAGTATAAGTTGTTCTTATTGATGTGCAAAATTTATGAGCTAAATATCAGTTTAAACCCCTAAAGGTTGGTCTCAAAGTAAGCCCACATCAACCTATTTGCCAGGTAAAATGTTCATTTCTTATGGAGACATAACCAAAAGAAATATCCATGTAAATTCTTTCCGGTTTGCTGGCGAGTTGTGTGCCTTGGGTTACATCATAAAGAGATCGATTCAGAGAAAAAAGGTTCACACAAGCAATAGGATATCCTGACCCCTTTTTTAGATTAAAAGCTTCTGATTTAAAATTGAGAGGGAAGAGATAATGTTGCTGCCTACATCTAGAAGTGAGCAATGTTTTATCCGTCGTTGAATAAAAGGACACAGAGAAGGTCAAAGATAATGAAAAAATTAACTTGCGAGTATATGAAGTAAACAGAAAAATGTAAGTTTCAGAGTGTTTTGGACACTGCAAAGCAGCACTTCCAACTGTGCCTATGCTCAACCCAAAATGATTCGAACTTTAGAAAAATGAGGATTTTTTAGTAAAGTTAGACAGTTTTTGTTAACTTAAAATGATGGTAACATCTACCTTCTCAACTATGGTCACGACAGTAATTTAGTTAAGCAAATCTGGACCATTAAATTTTAAATGGGACATGTCTCATACATATCCAAGTAAAGCTCAGTGAAATAGAGAATGACTAGTGAAGATGAGCCTGATACACTCAAGATTATAGCAGCTAACCACTTTCAACTCACTTTTCCTAACCCAATGGTATCACTAAAGTGAAAGAAGATTCGCCTTTTGATTAACTACAGAAATAAAAGGAAGCTATTAGCAGCAAGGAAAATCATCCAAACTTTGTAATATATCAGAAGTTAACCAACTATTATTCAAAGATCTCAGTAACTCATCTATCTCCTCAACAAGTGTCACTAAAAATGAACATTAAACATGTTTAAGTTTTGATTCTGCCAAGGGCTATTCCAATAATCATTGGCATATTTACTTGCACCTTGGTGCTCTTTACTTTACTTTGTCTAGCTGGTTACTATGGTTACCGCGTTTCGTGAAGAATTTGAAAAGGTGTCGGCATCTATGAAGGAGGTGTCTGATGGAAAGTTATCTGGAGTGTTTTTGAATGGGCTGAAAGAGGAAATTTGAGCAGAACTGATGCTTTTATGGGATGAAACATTGAGGGAGATTATGGAGATGGCTAAAAGGAAAAGGATCAAAATTCTGTTTTGCAGCAAGTTCAGGGTTTTAAATTTGAACCAAGTAGAGGAAGTTCAAGCAATAAATCAGTTGGGTTCAGACCCAATTATCCTCGAGTCGCAAACATACTTGAAACACGTGACTCAAGAGCTGGAGCAGAAGGCGTAACATTGATTCACCATCGCATATAACTGAAAATTCGACTAGCTTCAAGGCGACTTCAGTAGCAAAATCCGAGGGACAATTCAAAAGGTTGTATGATTTAAAATTTGCACGAAAAAGAGACAGTGTTATGTTTCAGATGTGATGAAATATTTGGCCTCAATCATCGTTGTAAAAATAGGCAACTTAACCTATTGATCATTTCAGAGGCACCCAACACAGATGAAAATGATACAGAATTCTTTGAGCCTACCAGAGAAGATGTAGTTGAAGGGGAAACTAAGGGTACTACGATGGTGTTGAATATGAATTCGGTTGTGGGCCTTACAGCAGGTATAAGTTGTTCTCCTTATTGACGAGGCAATTTAAGAGCTAAATACCAGTTTAATCCCCTGAAGGATGGTAAAATGTTGTGTACTTTTTGTTACATCAAATTGAGATTCAACTTGAGAGTGACAGATCACGCAAAGAATAGGAATTCCTGACCCCTAAACAAGTTTTTTACAATAAAAAGCTTAGAATTTAAAATTGAGAGGGAAGAGCTAACGTTGCTGCCAACATCTAGAAGTGAACAATGTTTTGAAGGCAGTTGAATAAATGGAAGCAACGAAGGTCACAGAAAATGAAAAATTAATTCACTAGCATAAATGTTGGAAAAGAAAAAGAAATTGATCTTCCTATTGTAAAGAGGAAAAAATATATTTATTTTGAATATTTTGAGTAATATTCCAAGATTAGAATTGATAAATCATTTTAAGTAGGAATATCTGGGGTATTTATTTTGAACATTTTGGGTAACATTATAAATTTAGTCTACTATACAAGAACAAAAATTAAGAAAGACATTTTGGGAATTGGTCAAATTCTGAGCAATGTATTATATAACAAAATGATCAGAAACAATGTTGCTTAATTGAAGCCAATATCAGGTCTAAAGTATTCATCTTTCATATCTGTTTTCATCTATCTCTCCATTTTTAGAAAAACTGAAATGTTATCTGTTTTGTTTAAACTGAAATAATTTTAAAAGTAAGTTTCTTTGCTATGCGGAGCGGATTGAAAATAGAAAAAAAATGTTATGTGGTGCGGTGGTGGGATGGGTTGAAGCCTTTGCGGGTTTAGACCAAACCCGCACCGCAACAGCCCTGGCCCATTGCCATCTCTACTACTTTCTCAACTATGGTCACGCCAGTTGTTTAGTTAAACAAATCTGGGCCATTAAAATTTAAATGGGACATGTGTAAAACATCCAAGTAAAGCTAGGAAATAGAGAGAATGACTAGTGAAGAAGAGCCTGATACACTCTTGAGTCCAGATTATATCAGTTAAACACTTCAACTCACTTTTCACAAGTCAACGGTATCACTAAAGTGAAAGAAGATTCCGCCTTTTGATTAACTATAGAAAACTAACAGGAAGCTATTAGCAGCAAGGAAAATCATCCAAACTTTTGAAAATCAGAAGTTAATTAACTGTTATTTAATGATCTCTGTAATTCATCTATCTCCTTAATAAGTGTCACTAAAAACGATCATTAAACATGTTTAGGCTTTGATTCTTCCCAAGGACTATGCCAATGATTATTGGCATATTCACTTGTGCCTTAGTGATCCTTACTCTTACTTTGTGTAGTGAAACATGTACCCCTAAAACACTGCTTAAAAAGACAAAAGAACGCCCAATGTTCCTGCAAAACGTTATTGTTCCTTGGGTGTAGGCAAAAACAGAAACGGACAACCAAGATATCCAAGCAGATATGGTGTAAAAATGGTCCTTGAATAGGCAACATCCAATATTTGACAAAATAAGCAGAATTTTAAAACACGTGAAAAATGCAGCGAAAGAATACTTACAGGTTGTTAACTATTACAACAGTCATTCACCTGAGTTCCGACATCTTTCAATCTTCGTTTGGTAAATCCGGACAAACTAGGCTTTCAATGCAAAGTTCCGCCTCAATTCTGTTGTAAAAACCAGTAACCTCAACATTAGGAACCTCTGGATATGTGAGAGAGTCATTCTTTGGATCGTATATCGCTAAAGTTGATTTAAACGCGAGCAGAATTTCACCTTTATTATACGTGAAAAGGGGCGGAGAAAGCTCATAGTTCTCAGGATACCTGATGGTATACAGTTTTGTCCAAGATGCTTTAACTCCATATTCCTTCATTACCCACACATCAGAGTGAGTTCTCTCATCATTATTACAGAGGTCCGAAAGATCACTTCCCAACACTCCAAGCTTCAAATCTCGTCCTTTGTTGTAACTGGGCAGCTCCAACTTTCCCCATTTCTCATCAACCAAATCAATAGACGTGATGCGCATACGACGTCTACGAAATGTAATCCAATGAAGCTTATGATTCACAAATTTAGCCTCACCACAGTAACTCACCCCAGGTTTAAAATCTTCAAGTGTTCTCCAAGAATCACTCTTTAAACTATATATCGCGGCCTCGAAATTGGCCTTAATCATGCTACTAAAAATACCCACTACCTTATAATCGTCGTGAACCTCATCATATCCAAAACCACACTTGGACCAGCATTCACGCATCTGTGTAGGCACAAAGCCGAACACTTTCTTAAACTTTCTAATTGATGGATTCCATAGCACCAACCCACTAAACCCATCGGCAAGACAAACCAACCCATTAACAGAACCCGAAATATAGACACGTTGAGGTGGATTTTTCATGGGACAATCCAAATCAAGTGCCTCATTAACAGAGTTATGAAATAAAGAACTAACAGAACAATATTTAATATCTTCCCGAAATTGTAACAGAGATATATGGCGGTTGTAATCATTAGCCGAAAAATTAAGATGAGTTTTCACAAATTCAGGACTGGAAATCAAATTAAACCAATTTTTGGAAACACATTTGAACTGTAAGAGGTATTTAACTGGAACCCTTACAAGAATTGCTTCGATCAGTTCTTCTGGTAAACACCCCATTGAATCTTTGCTTGGAATTTCAGTACGCTTTCTCAGTCTCCTCCGTTTTGGGCGTCGATGAGAAGCTTCAGATTTCATTTTGGTTAGCAAACGTTTCATCGAAAGCTTCATTCTTTGACGTATAATTCAAAAAAAAGAGTTTGCACAAAATTTGAGCTCTGCTTATTGTTTCTATCGAAACCTTCACTTATTTGCAGAGCCGTTTACATCAGTTTTGCCGCTGGTTATATTGCTCTTATATATATTTTCTTTCTTTCTTTTTTTGTTTGTAATATAGGTTTTTTTTTAATCATTCTACATATTTAAATTTAAATTGACAATACATATTTGATATGATGATATCTATTTCTCTTTTTGGCTAAATTTAGGTTTTCCTTTTAGTTCTTTTTTAATCGGTATTAAATTTATTGGAGGAGACTTATATGTAACAATTTAGACATTTGGATGTCTAAAGTGGATATTCATATTACAAATTGCTATTTTGGAGAGATTGTTTACCAGAGATCGATTAATGCAGTGGGGTGCATTAGATTTAGCTTCATGTCCTCTATGTAACCAGGTTAATGAGAATCATAGTCATCTGTTCTTTGAATGTACTTAGTCAGGGTGGATTTGGAGCAAACTGCTACAATGACGGGTATTCCTAGAGGTCCTCGTACTTGTTGAGAGGAGAAACAATGAACAATTACACATGAAACTGGACAGAACATACAAACATAGATATACCAGATGAGTTCAGCTGGAATTATATACCATATTTGGCTTGAGAGGAGCTCCAGGGTGTTTTTCGAACCCCAGAAAAATGCAGGAATCATGGTACAACAAATTATTTAGGAGATCCATGCTTGAGGTTCCCCGAAGATCAAGCTAGGAAAGTCTAATAATCAGTCAAATCTGCAAGATTTGCAAAATGAGTATGGTAATTTATAAAAAGTCTAGAACAAAACTTATTTTAGGTAAAAAAAAAATTAAAGTAGCAAAATTGGGAATCAAACCCAGACGCAAAACCATTCAAAGGACCTTAGGCACCCACAAATAGCCACTGTGCCAATCAAACAATTTATTCTATAGGTGCTCGTTGTTCAATTTTATACTATTCCTCTTAATTTCTATAAAAATATATATAATTCGATACAAAATTAATAGGTGCTCGAGCACCTGGGAGTCCCTACGTAGGTCCGGCCCTGATTGTGACTGCATACAAAATAAATAAATAAAAATTCAAGTTGAAATGAAGTGGATACTAAAATTTTCTCTTGAGTTGCTTAAGCAAAAGCCCATATTGTACAAGTCAAAAGAAGAATTCAAATGTGGGGAAATTATCCTATTTCAAATAATTAATGAACATAAAATCTCGCATAATCTGAGTAATTGATAACTTTGTATGATGTATCATGATAAGTTTAGAATACAAAATGTATCATGATATGTTTAGGATACATGATGTATATCATGATACACTTGGTGTTTATAAAAAAATCTTGCATAATCTGAGTAATTGATAACTATGTATGATGTATCATAATAAGTTTAAGATACATACATATCATGATATGTTTAGGATATATGATGTATATCATGATATGTTTATATATGATGTAGGCTTAAGTCATACAGTGCCCCTCAAAGTTGTTTGCATATTTGAACACCCCAACTAGGGTGGATACCTATTGAACACTTTTACCCGTTTGAATTTGAACACTTTTTTGACAATCAATTAAAAATGTTATATGCGTGTAATACACTCGCGGTGATGTGGCAAATTAACGAATTAACGACATACATGTGGAAATTTGAGGGAAAAAAAAAGAAAAACTATTTTGAAACCATGAACCTTCAATTCGTTCACTGTGTTTCGTCTTTATCTGTGCTAAGCTAAAGGATTTTACTCGTTCACAACTTCAATCATGTATTAATGGAGTATAGAGAGATTTATAATCAACTAATAATTGAGAGATTTATAATCAACTAATAATTGAGCAGGTTCAAAGCTTCATAAAGGTTAAGGGGTGAAAAAATGTGCAGCTCCTTTATTCAAACTATTGCCGTCCACTCACCGTCATCATCGTCGTTCCTCTTAATTCAACTATTAATTTTTTCCAGATCTGATTTTAAAAAGATATGATACATTTGGGTTTAGATATTTATTTTTCAGGAAGAACAAAGGGAGGGAGGGAGGAATAGAGTAGTGATAGTGTGGGTATCCATTTTTTCCGGTGAATAAGATAATGACTGCCAATTTTTTAAGAAAATGGAGGAAGAAATGTAATGGTGTTTTCCAGATGAAATCGACAATGGTAAGGGAGACGGAGAAGTGGCTGAAGAAAAGAGAGAAGAGAAGGGTAGATGATGGTGGGGGGAGGCGGCGGCAATGGCGGGATGGTGGTGGTGTTGGAAGAGTACGGCTATGGAAAAAAGAAGAAGAAAGAGACAAAAGAAAGAAGAAGAAAGAGATAAAAAATAAAATAAAAGGAGCTATAATTTCCCTCCACGCGCTCACTATATGTGTATTACACATTCTTTGCCATGTCAGCAAAAAATGCCTAATAGATACTCATTTTGAACAATAAAAGTGTTCAATAGGTACAAATCTTAATTAATGTGTTTAAGTGAAATACGCAAACAACTTTAAGGGGCTCCGTATAACTTAAGCCTATGATGTATTATGATACATTTAGAATACATGAGGTATTAATGATACCTTTCGAATACGTGATGTGTCATAATACTTATACATGATGTATCAAAGATACCTTTCAAAAACATGATGTATCTTGATACCTTTCGAATACATGATGTATTTTGCCAATTATTTTTAGGTCATATTTCGTCAAATATTTTTGGCTTATTTTGTGCAAATTATGTTGGAAGTCCTATATTCATGTCAATTCCCAGAGCATTTATCTAACCGTAGGTTTTTCTTTTATCCTCTCTTTGTTGTGAACTCTATTAGTGTAATACGTATTGTTAATTATCATCTCCACCGGAGCCGTAGCGAAAGCGAGTCTTCATTGGGCAATTGTCACTTCTTATGGACCTCGAAGAAACTGAATTATTCTAACTTCTTTTCCCCCCCATTTTTGTCTTATCAGAACACAAAATGGCAATGCCAAGTAGCTCTAAGAGACTTAAAGTAGAAGGGGACAAAGTTGATAGGCTTAGCGATCTTCCGATTAACGTGAAACACCAGATTCAGCATAATTTGCTTATTGACGAAGCCGCAAGAATGAGTGTTTTGTCTAGTGTGTGGAGACATGTTTGGCCCTCAATCCCTAAACTTGTATTTTCTTCTCAGTTTTGTCAGAGCAAGTCATTAAACACATTAATAGACATTTCTATAATACTGGCCCTAGTACCCTTAACTTGGATAATTTTTTGGACTGTCGGAATCTGAAAACAATTATATTTGCATCAAAAGATCATCAGAGTAAAGTGATGAACTTGACCAGTCTTCTCAGCTGTTTCCCACAGTTAGAGATATTTGTATGGACAGTTCCTACTCTCAATTTGAAGGACCTTATATTGGTGGTAAGTTATTGAGTCCATGATGTATTACTCTTTTTTTTTTTTGTGTAAAGAGTTGTAAATGTTACTGATTTTATTTTTATAATACCTATAGTGGAGCGTGAAAATTAAAGGTGGCATGGAAGTCGATGTAAATCATTTTGAAGGACCAGCCTACAGTACGCATGAATTCAACAAGCTTCACAAATTGAAAATAGTGGCATTCTGTGGTTTAAAAACCGAATTGCTCTGTGTAAGGTTTATACTTGGCTCTGCACCTTTACTCCTGAAAACCATCCTTTTAGTAGATGAAAGTGTTGATGAAAGCGCATACTTGAAAATCTCAGAGGAGTTAATGGGGTTTCCTCGGGCATCTCCCAAATTGGATATAATATGTAAACCAAGTGAGTGCTCTACTGAGAAAGGCCAGACCGGCTTTCTCATCCTATGAATTGGCACAATAAGGTCTTTTCCCTTGCTATTTAAATCTGTATTTCATAACCATCGACATTGTGAAATTGGATAAACCATTTTTCGTTTAGTTTAATAGTTCTGATATGGATCATAATATCATTGACACATTAACCACTAAATTACGTAATAATGTATATCTTCAGAAAGAAATCAATGTGATTAGCACCTTAGTTAGAAGAGGCAGTCAGTAAATCTGCCTCAAATCAGGCCTAAAAGGACTTATCCTTTCCAGCAATTTAGAGAAGTCACATTTTAATACACTTTTTCTGGTCTTCATGTTCCTCCATATAGTAGGCTCTGAAGCTTTGATTTGCTCAGCAATATTCTTGGGTTTTAGTATTTATCATCAGCCTTTGCTTTGACATCCTTCTCCATTTCCTCACACTGATCTACCTCGAGTTGAAACTTGATTGATATTGGGTTGGTAAAGGCTTGAGTTTCCACCGCATATACTGGAGGAACATGTTGCACATAAGGAGTGGCAATATGTGCCCCTTATACATTCTGAGCTGGATAAGTTTGGACAATGGGCGTATTTTGGATTGGAGGTGGTGGATTCAATGGGTTTACGGGAGTAGTTGTAGGCACTGAATAGGTGTTAGTGGGTGGAGAAACGTAAGGAGTGTGAGTTGTAGGCTGATTTTATGGGTTGACAGGTGGTGGATGTCACGCCCTGAGCCTACACCCTGGGCGGGACCGGCACTCGGAGACCATTGTTGGCCCAAGCGAACCCTTGGCCTGGCTTTCTTAACTCAGCGGAAACTTAACTCAACAGCATGACTCAATGCAATGAAAGGTTATAAAACAACCATCTGATAAAATATGGCCAAAAGGCGACTCGAGTCCCAAAAATAGAATATTTACATATATACATAGATGAGAGACACAATACTAACTGACTGACTGTCTATGAAGCCTCTAAAATACTGAGATGGATGTTGGGACAGACCCCGCAACATCCTAATAAAAAAAACTAATAGAACAAAATATCCGAGTCCTCCGAAAAGCAAGGAGGCTCACCACTGATTCTGGAGTGCTCAACTGGATCAACGGCGTGCTGGATGCTGATCCTGGGTACCTGCGTCTGCATTATAAAACGATGCAGGCCAACTGGCATCAGTACATGGAATGTACGAGTATGCGAGCTGGAAAAGCTAAACCACAACTTAAGCTTGAAAGGAGTACAAGAGAACACTTACCTTGACTTTGTTCGACTCATGAATAACTGAACTCAATGTAAAGCAATAAGACACATGCAATACATATAAAGCTTGTAAAACAATGTAAACAACTTAGTTCGTTAAGGATAAAACGATAACAAACTCAACTTTACTTATATAGAAGTAATATAGCTTTTGTGGGAGGTTCTTTAACCGACAACCATCACTATGAGCCCTAGTGATGATACAACGTTTTACCTCACGTTGCCCAAGGACCATCCTATACCTTGCCGTGATATAGGACCTTACTTTTGCTTAGTGGATCCACTAGCCTAATCTTACGTGATCATCTAAAAAGAATGATACGTCAAGTCCCATGTTGGCGCATGGTTCTTATGGAGAGTTGAGTTACTATGAACTTGTTTCCCCAATTCGGTGCTCAATACTACTCCCGAAAATACTTTGGCTCATAAGTGTCTTTTAAATACATCTTTCTTTGATTGAGATAATTACTCAAAACTTAGCCCAAAGGCTCTTTTGGAAAACATGGTTCCTTTCTTACTTAAATGTAAAAACATTTAGAAACTTCTTTGGGAAGTACATAGTTCCCTAATAACTTTGGAAAAAGGACTCGACTTTATGCTCTTGACTTAACTTGAGACTTGAGACTGTTCACTTAGCTTTAAACTCTATACCCTTTACTTGTCTTGAAACTCTTTACTTAACTTGGAACTCTAAACCCTTTACTTGACTTAAAACTTGAAACGACGTTAGAAGTTCAATAACGACTCTTGAAAAGCTTTAAAGACTTGCTTGGACTTACTTCTTAACTTTGCTTGACTTGACTCTAACCTCACTTTGACTTGATACTAAATCTCCTTGAATTGGATTATGAATTCAAGGTATTTGATCACATGATATGGAGGAGTTCTTGATGTTTAGACGTACCTTGGAGTATCGGAAACAACTATGAAACAATGGTACAATACCATGGAACATGCATGGACAAGGGGGGAATGAATGGGAAAGGTTGGCGTCCTTGGTGCTCTGAGAGGCGCGGGGCGCCTGCCTTGAAACTTTAGAGGGCAGGTTGGGGCGCACTGCTAGGCGCGGCGCCCCATGGGGGAAACTTCAGAGCCCCTGTTGGGGCATGTTGGCTGGCGCGACGCGCCAACCCTTTTTCCCGAAGTTTCGACTTTTCTCCTTCTTTTCTCCAACTCTCAACCTCCTAAACATTAAGGTTTCCAGCCCCAACACTTAGGATCATCAATCCCTCAACATACAATAGAATACAACTCAAAAACCAACCGGAAACATGTACTAAACCAACAAGAACTTCCAATAACACAACCAACAACTTCAACAACACCAAACCAACAACTTCAACAACACAATCAATCTTTTCTCAATAATAAAAGGAGCTTGGTGTGTGGGGGAAAGGATCAACCCACACTATGAACTCATATACCTCAATAGGGATCACCCCCGACGATTTCCACGACGGAAACTTGCTTGATCTCCTCTTTCTCTTCTCCTTCTCCTCTTCTTCTCTTCTTCTTCTCTTCTTCACTCTCAAACCCTTACTTTCACTCTTTTAAAATGGGATAAAAATGATCCACAATCAGCCTAACACAACATTATAACCTCAAAAGAAATAGCTAGGGAAAAGACCAAAATGCCCTTAAAAATTTCCGGACGGATTCCCTGTCAACTGCCCAACTTTCAAAGGGCATATCTCACTCATACGAACTCGGAATGGAGGAAACTTAGTGGAGTTGGAAAGATCATTCTACGAACTTTGCAACCATAACTGGAAATACTTCTAAATCATCCTGATCTAGGAGTTATGACTGCTCAAAGTTGGCCAAAAACTCACTGATTTCCACACTTGGCCAAATTTCCAGATTTTCAAAATTCTTTCCAAAAAATGAAAATTTCAAATTTTAAGCCTCTTCATAATTATTTCAAATCGCCGGATGTTACAGTGGATTAGGAGGAGTAGCATAGGTAATGTTGGCAGGTGTTTGACTTTGTGGAGGAGTTTAGATGGGTGTCAAATTTGGTGGATTTACGGGAGTAGTTGGAGGAAGGTTATTGTTGGTAGGTGGAGGTTGTTGTGGGGGAAAGTGTTCAGGAACTGGTGAATCAAGTGATGGAAAACGAGGTAGGTTTGGTGCAGTACTCCTAGGTTTAGGAAGTGGACTTTGAGGTGTGATGAATAAATTGGTCAAGTCTCTAACCCGGGTTAGTTTGCTACGTAGATCCTCAATCTCTTGAGTCAAGTGGGTGATGTGTACATCATGTTGAATAGTAGTTCTATCTTTAGAAGTCTCAAGAGAGTCATTAGGAACCATGATATGTCCTGGACCAATTGGATCAGACGTAGTTGGATTAGTCATAGTGATTTTTCTTTCTTGAATAGCCCAATTACGCCGAAGTAATGTAGATGATTTGGACCTTGTGAAGTAAGGATGGTCAGCCAACTCGATTGTCAACACGAATCAACTGTTGGTTGAGAATAAAAATAAAAGATAGAAAATAAAAAAAAATAATGTTAGTTTTAAATGAAAAAGTAAAGATATGCCCACGAAATTCAAATAAATCACAAAGCATGCAAGTTATAAGTAGAGTCAAATAAGTTGTAAGAATAACATGTAAACAAGTCATCAAGTAAAGCCAAATATATATATATTGTAAAGATAACATATAAACGCGTCCTAATATGCTTGTGACCTCTTTGTGCCAGAGGCAGGCCTAACGTAGATTCAAGGAGTATATTTGCCATAATATGTCATCCCATTGCTCTTGATTAATTAAACAAAAATATTATTTTTTTCAGAATAAGGTACAAAAATAGTGAATTTTTTATTACATGTCGAATGAATACAACGTAAAGTACTGAAATAAAGTAGAAGAAATTTTGGTATGCCCACCCTTCTTGGTTCCTTTGGTGATATCGTCACTTCTTGTACTCCAACGTCAAGTCTTCGCACCTGTCACAGGAAGGCTAGTCATACCACCCCCTAAAGTTTAATTAATTAGAGCAAATGATCCATATTTAGACATAAATATTCCTTAAATATGCGCATAAATAATAATAGGTCGGAAACCCACTTGGACATTTAAGGTAAAGTCAACTAATGGACTTAATACACCAATGATATAAAGCCTCTTAGGTCATGAAATGATGTATGCTCTTTGTAAAGTGTGTTGGTTTAGCTCTACTCTAGGTAAACTAGGAGTGAGTTTATTAGACACAAGGTTTTCAAGTGGACTACTCGAGTGAGAAGGCTATGCGGTCACACGAAAAAAGATCCGGACACCCAACACATATGTCAACTCTCCTAAATTTTGGAATTTTGAAAGAAATTTATGGGTGCGCAAAACACACCTCACGTGTACGTGTGATAGTGTGAATTTCCAAGAAGTTGAGAAATATGAACGGAATGACAGTTAAGAAAAACAGTAACACATAAACAGTTATAGCAAATAAACAATTGATAGCATGTAAAAGTAATTTATAGCTAATGAATAATTGATACCATGTGAAAATAATTCAAAGTAAACAAACCGTCAATAACATGTAAAACAGTTGAGGACAAATAATGTAATTAAAGTAAAAACATAAAAACATAATTAAACGAAGTCCGTTATGGTTAGAACCTATTAACACCCCAGTGGAGTCGTCAATTTGTTATACCCTATTTTAACCGGATCGAAATAGTGTACAACATTTTGTTGATTTCCAAATTAATAACTAACTTAAGAAGTCGCCACCTAATTATTACGGTGAATTAGGACACCTAAATTGATTAAAGTCATTGTCTAAAGTTAACTTCATTTTAAGGTTCACTAAACATGAGATTCTAGGTAAGGGTTCAAGTAATCTAAAGGAAAGGGGTGAGACATCCTTTAAGATCAATTAAAATGGTTAAGTGACCAAACTTAATCAATTAAGTAGGCTAAGTGTGAGAAAGTAAAAATTATAATATAAATGTTAAATATCAAATAGCTTTAATAAAGGCACTTTAAAAAATATTTTATAAAAATTCCTTCTTGTTAAAAAACAAATTGTAATTAAAAGATTTTGAAAACATTTGTTTTTATTGTTGATTGAAAAAGGGAGCACATGTGATAAAGACCATCCATATTCAAAGAAAGATTAGATTTGTTAGGAAAACAACAAAAGTTATTGAGATAAGTGTAAAAAACATACTTAAACTATATCATTTTTTTAAATTTCATACCTAAACTATTGAGAGTGTGAGTTTCATACCTAAACTATCACTTATTAGTTTGAGAAACACACATCAGTGGTGTGTGTAATACACTCTCTCTTTTATTTGGAAAAACTTTGACACATGGTATTCCACATGAATAAAACATTCTACCTTGACAAAAATTAAATAATAAGCTATATTAATATTAATTAAAAATTAAAGTATTACTATCCCCAAGCAAAATATTTTTTTTAAAAATAAAATTTAAATTATTTTTCTTACCCCATTCCACCACCTCCTCCCTGTAAAAATATTTTTTACTTCACCCTCCCTCCCCCTCACCCCAAAAAAAAAAAAAAAACCACCCACTCATTTCATGATATTATTTTATTTTAACAAAATAAAATTCTACCACATCCTATTTAACCCTCCACTCCTAATTTATTTATTTATTTTACATTTTTCTCGTTTTGTGATTTAAAAAAAAAATAGTAACCTATTTCTTAAGAGTCAACCACACAATAAATAGAAATAAACAATTAATCACACGAAGATCTTAATCACACTAAGGGGTCGTTTGGTTGGGAACAAGTTAATCCTGGAGTTAGCTATTCTGAAATAACTTATCTCAGAATGTATATGGAATAACTTATTCCATCACTATGATATAAATGATGAAATAAGTTATCCCAAACATGTCAACCATCACTATTTATTTTTATCTCTCACACCAAACGATACCTAAGGATTAAACAACAACATTATAAAATAATAAAAGCCATTTTGGCTTCCACGAGAAATCTGCAATTCATGCTTAGGCAGTCGAGACGAGTAGATGATATGCAAATACCGAGCATATAGGTGGGTGTATGATAGGTAGACTCCGCAAGCAAAGCATTGAGTTTCAAAGTGAAACTCTTTGACTCTTGTGGAGCAGTGAACGGGGAAGTTACAGGCCTCGAATCTACACCCATTTCTCAAATAAAGTCAAGCGCAATAGAGAGGAGATTCGAAAATCCTTTGTAACCAATATTCAAATATAGAAGTGATGTTCTTGTGGGTGTAAGAGCCTGTTGAGTGATGTTTCTTAACAACCAAATTTTTTCTCCCCCTATGACTAAAAACAAAGGAGATATTTATAGAACAGGTTCAAGCTCTAGGATGTCATTTGGGTGGGATTTTGAGTTGAAAAAGATGTATTTTGAACGTTGTGTTCTTGGATGGACATAACCTTCACGTGATCTGGTCAGATTTATGCTCGAAATGGTGAGCTCGTTTCTGAAGCCATATCTGCTATGTGTTGGACTCATATGCATCTTGATGAATATATTGAAATAGATAAAGCAAACTTTCATAAAAATGGTGTAGCATTTTTTTATCTTTTGGCTGACAAAGTTGGAATTCCCCCTTGTATTAAAAATAAGAAAGAAGACACGAGGCCGGGGGGGGGGGGGGGGGG